>OY856409.1:568630447-568792947 GCA_963693085.1 Alisma plantago-aquatica | reverse complement strand
GCATATATTAAAATGTTTTCAAATTTAATATATATTTTTGATGGATAAATTAGGTTGTAGACCATGAGCCACGCATGTTCATAAGACACATAGTAAACAAGTTTTGTCATACTTTTTGATAACTAACCGATCTCATTGGAATCAAGAATTGAGGGGGGGATTTATGACTTTTGTCAAAGAAAATCTTGATCTCAAGGGTATGCAATTTCATTATACACGTTTCTATTATATTTTGGGAATGGTTTTTCATCTTCAATAAGATAAAGATTGTTGACCCCACATATCACATTGTCCATACTTAAACATAAACTTACCATTCCATTTATTTGAGGGAACCCTTTATGTTGAGAATTAATAACATTTAATAGACATATCGAGCTTCCTTGAATTACAAACCATATAATTGAATAGTTAAAGTCAAACACAATCATCAAGATTGAAGAAAATGTGTTTTTTAATTATAAATTGTTTATGTAAAATTGTATTACTTGTAGTCAAAATAAAATATGTAATGTGTTTAATTGGAATTAATTTTGATACCCCTTTGGCAATTTTTGTAAATCTCTCCAAATGATTCCTTGCATCAACCACGTCTTCCCTAAAAAACACTAAGTCTACGATACAATTAAGGGATTCAAAAAACCTCTCAATTGGTTGAATTTTCATTTTGGAAAGTCAAACACCAAGTAAATAGTTGGGGACCTTTTTGTTTTTCAGCCAAAATTTCAAAAGAACATAAATCAATGACCCACCCAAACACCCCCATAATAGGTAGTTATCCAAAATATGTCTAGAGAGAATATGTATGGATATTTTTCAGCCGATATATGTTTTAGTGCCAAAAATAGTTGTTAGAGGGGCAAAAAAGTGAAAAGAGAATCATTGGATTTCTGCCTAACCCCCTAAAATAGCTCAAATACATCTTAAACAGCTTACTAGGTAGGAACCCTCATCTTTAATAAGGAACTTATCATGGTACATGTTACAACCCCAATTTTGGGTTCATTTGCTGAGAAATGTAATTTCTCGTATTAAAGATAAGTGAACAAATAATGAATGAATGCATGATTTTCGTTTGAAATAGCCTTTTTGATTTATTTTTGGGCTTTATTGGCTATTGGGCCCAATAACAAGGAAAGGATAAAAGAAATTCCACTATTATCGAGAAAATAAGAAAATAGAGAAAAAGGGAAAGTCTGGAAACCTCTAGAAGGCAAAAGAATGTGATCCAAGGATGGATTTCGTGCCTCTTGGGTTCCTTGGGTTCCAAAGAGTCCCAAGTTGCAAAAAGAAAGCAATAAGAAAAGAAAAAGTTAATTAAGTATTTCTTTAGTAAGAAAGAAATTGAAAATAATGGTAATATGTGGGAAATAAGAAAAAAGAGGTACAATCAAGTTATCCTTAGTGGAATTTTGTATCCCAAGGATTCCTAATAATAAAAGGAATAACAATGAGGAAAATAAAAGAGAAATAAAGAGAAATCTTCAAAAAGGGATATTTTAATGAGAAAGCAACATGATAATGTGAAATAATGCATATTGATGCATTTAAGGATAATGAGTATTTCTTAAAAAGGAATTTCAAATTCTTTGAGTTCATTGGGATCCAAGGAAACCCAATGAAGAGGAAAGAAAGATAAAATACCAAAATTGTTAAATAAAGAGACATTGTGCATACATAATTAATGGATTATGAAGTATTTTCTACTAAATGAAAATAGAATTCCTTTCCTTTAGAATAAGGGGCAAGTACTAAGAGGATAAAAGAAGTTATTTTCTAAATATTGAGATCTAGAGCATAAAGAAATATCAAGGAGATAAAATTCGGATTTTCCTAATGACTAAGGGATATGAATAATTAGAATAAAAAATGATTTCTTTGTAAACAAGGAAAGGAGTTTTCCTATTGACTGTGGGACTTGCTCTCCTCGTGGGTAGGCATGCTAGGATGCTTCTACCCATCCCTATAAAAGGGATGGATCCACAGACTCGACCTTTTCCTTGTCTCCGACTCTTCTTCTCCTTCTTCTTCTTCAAACTCGTTCAAACCCTAACCTGGGTGTACCTCTATCCGTGGAGCAACGAAGGGGGTCTGATTGTAGTCTTGATGGAAGCGGGATGTACCCACGACGACCGAGGAATGATCATCCATCATCCCCTTCCATTCATGCACGCACAACACCGACAAGAGGGCTGCAAACACGCAAGAAAGCACAGGTTGTCGTGCCAAGAACTGGTCGTTTCGGCCATGTGCTGTGGCTTGGTTGGCTGCGGCGGGGAAGGTCGGAGGTAGGGAGGCCACTTCCAGCAAAGATCGTAGCCCAGGGGGAGAGGGAGAGACCGCGCAAGACTGCCAATGACGGAAACTACACATCCACAACCCTTGATGCAGGTCACGCGGTAGTTCTTCCCAAACCGGCTGCTTTGGCCGCAAGTTGGGCGGTGCCCCATGCACGACAGAGAGTGGCGGGGCTAGGGCAACCTCTGGTGGTAGCTCTCGCGCCCTCAGGAAGGTCAGGCAGACCTCCACAGAGTTGCAGATCGTGACAACTACAGGGAGATCGTGAGGAGGAAGAAGGGTTCAGTCATTTGATGAAATTACCCCCCAGGGTACTGAGGAAACAGACCACTTATCGAGGGCAAAACCAAATTTTGATTATGTTTTCAAACCCAACGAGTTCTTGCATGGAAAGGCATGTGTGGCAGCCTCTCATTGACCAAGTAAGTGATTTAATGCAAAATTCATAGATAAATATTGGTAGCTCTGATGATAACATACAAAATATGAAAATTGCTCAGAAAAATGAGGAGAATCTAATAAAAATAAAATTGAAGCCTGATTCTAATTACAATTCAAAAAGTAATGGAAGTTATTAACTTTAATGTAATGATGATTAAAGAAACCCTAATTGGGGATGATTAATGTGATTAGTGGGGTTAATTAATGATTAAAGTTCATATTAGCATGTTAATTATAAAAAGGAACATTAGGAGGAAAAAGGATGGACTTTGCATATAATTAGTTAATTTAGAGTTTCATATGCATGAATATACTTTAATGTGCCTTGAAACCCTACTGTTGATTAATTCGACTATTAATGGATTTAATTGATTAATCTCATGTTTAAAGTTGGAATATGCTGAATCTAAGCTATTTCAAGCATTAAAGTTCCTAACTTGTGGATAAATACCCTAAATGTAATAATTAGGGTTTTCTCATGAATAAAAGTTGGAATTAATTGAAAATCAAGTTCATATGTGATTTGGATCATAATGAACTATGAATTAATGATAAATGTGTATAATGATCTTGTCGTGGATTAAAAGGACAAAAATAGTAGCTTTAATAAAAGAGGCTTAATGAGCTTAATTAATGGTTAATTATGCCTTTAATCCGGAATTGATAATTAGATGTGGAAATACTTAGGGTTTGTGATCAATTGTGTTAAATAAGGGTTTAAAATAATAAAAGATGAAGGGAAACCCTAATTGCAATGGAAACCCTAAAAGTGGACTAGAAACCCTAAGAAGCGAACTAGATTTAATAGATCTTAATGACATGAGTGATAAAAGGAGATTGTATAATTGTTTTAGGATCTTATTGAATGCTTGCTTGCTCGTTGTTGTTTGGATTATTCCTGCACCTGAAACTACATGTACAGGTATGTGGTTACGCTTATGACTACCTGAATTAGTTTTTCGGGATTTTATCGATGTTTCCATCGTGGCTTGAATTAAAATGTTGGATGTATTTAATTCATGCAAAGTATAATGTGAATATGACTATCACATAAGAGATATGCCTACTAGCTCAGATCCTAGTCCCCTCTGTAGCTTAATGGGTCGACCTAGTAAATGGCTACCAATGGGGTAGGTCCATCAGGTCATTGGATGATTTAGTAAATGGCTACCAATGGGGTAGGTCCATCAAGTCACATTGAGTTAGAGATTGGACTACCTATGGGTAGTGCCATGCGACTCAACTCTAGATATTGATCTACCTGTTAGGTTAGATCTTGCAGGGTTTAATAAGGAGCTACCTAGAGAGAGGTAGTATCTCAGTCCATTGCAGGGACAACATAGAGATAGGGGATAGGAAAGGATTGAGGAGTATGGTTTAAATCATAATCTTGGCTATTAAATGATAATTGGCTGACTACTTTGTTATTATAGTTGCACGATTATTATTTCCCCCACATACCAGCTTCTTGCTGACCGACGTTTTGTTTGTCGGCGTTTTAGGTACAAATGAAAAGAACAAACAGTAAAGTGACAGATGTAGAATTAATTGAGAAATAACGTGCATAGGAGGATTAGTTAGTGTAGCATCTTCATGGATAGAAGTTTAGAAATCCTAGTTTTTCCAAGGTAAGAAAAGTTTTATTTTATACCAGTTTCAGTTTAGTTAGTAAAGTTTATTAATTGTTATTGATTATTTTTCGAACCTTTGATCCTATTAATTGAATAATGGCTCTGACCTTCGGGTCTCCCTTAATTGGGGGTTACCGGGAGGCTGGGTCATTACAATTGGTATCAGAGCATAGGTTCCTCACTTAATCTTTAATAATAATTAAATTTTACAAATTCTATAGAACCCAAGGGAGTTATTATAGGATTATCCGAAAGATAGAGGTGTCTAGAAAATGATCACGACCGGGGGCTGGCAATATTTTCCTCCGCACCGCTAGTCGAAATATGAGGAATCCCAGATCCGTGTGACTGCCTGGACAAAGTCTTAGGGTATGATTCAAAATAAGATACCTTTAGGACTCTCTCATCTTGTTCATCCATTCTCAACTCAAATTCTATTAAGGACCTTAAGGATTAGGGTTTCCTCTCTTCTCCTCACCTTCTTGAGGTATGGGTAAGGTTGATAAGAATCAAGGAATCCTCCACCAAATTAATAAAAAGCATGTAAATAAGATGTCATGGACATAATCTTAATAGAGTAAGTGTAAAGGAATAGATACATGCTTAGGTCGTATGACATGAGTTATCTTTGTCCTCAGGAGAGACTTGAGGATAGACCTCCTTGGAAAGAGGATGAGAGAGAGAGTTAGTCTTGGAGGTAGAGACCTCCATTAAAAGTTGAGACCTAACACATCCTTTGAGGATGATGTTAACCCTAACCCTAAGAGAAGGTTAGAGAGGAGGATGACATGATGAGTTAGATGTCATGGTTGATCGAGTGTTGGGTTGGACGTGCCTTGGGGATGCCATAAGAGGGTAGATGACCTAGTACCTTTGGCGACCCAACCCTGGAGAGGGTCGTGCATGCAACAGCGAAGGATATCTCCTTCGTGGATGAGGTTAGAGGAGAACCTATAGTTACCCTATGGGCTTAGGCAAGTAGAGTATAGCTTGATGAAACCCTGGTTAGGAAATCATGATGGATGGCTCGTGAAATAAGCATAAAGGGCTATGAATGATCTTGAGCAAACCTAAGTTCGAGCTTAGGCTTCACTCATGTGGAGGTATGCTAGTAAAGCTTGATCCTTCATGGAGAAAGGATATCTGGTAGTAAGTTGGATGTGGAGTTAGCCCTAGTGAGAAAAAGCAGGACTCAAGCAAGAAGGTTGGAAGCTTAGATTCCGAGACATAAGGAACAATGGATACTAGAGGATGATGCGACCTAAGTGGATGATAGTGGTTGCCTTATGTTTGATCCATGAAGGCTGATGATATCTTGGTTGCCTTTAGAGGAACCAAACCTTAGAGGGAGGATGATGCTTCTGGTACCTATGGTATAAGTGGTTAACTACTGAGATGAGACAAAGGGTACCTTAGACCCTGAGGAGGTTTAGATAACCAGATTGTGAGGCCTTGTACCTAGTTGGTTGTCCTGGAAGAGGACTCAACACTGAGGTGTTGCTCGAATGAAATGATGACATACCTTGGACATGCTTGATTCGTGGTTAAGGGGTTGAGCATGCAGTTGGACACCCAAGGGTGGACCTAGAGTTTCTAGGTCTAAGGGGGGAAGCAGTGTATCTGATGCTCATGATAAGACTTGAGTCTCTATAGCTTCGAGCATGTGTAGAGGAAAAGAAACCCCTTAAGATAAAGGTATGATTGATGAACCCCTCACAACTAAGTTGGTCTAGTATGACCTAGCATGGTTTAATAAGTGGTCTTCTTGTGCCTTAGTAGCTGATGGGTTAAGCATGCTCATATGGATGTATACCCTAAACATAAGAACATTTGTGACTGTTGTTATCAAGGTATAGTTTCCTCCCATCCTGGGAGAGGGACCCTTTGGTAGGGAGTTTACCAGTTGGTTGGTTTTGAGGTAACCTAAGGAGGTTTCATAGGATCTTGAGAAGCTAAGTGAAGAGTACATGGCATGAGAATGAACCTGTAGACCCATATATGGCCATCTCTAAAAGTGCATGTGGATGTGTTACCATGGAGGTAACCGGTATGGGGCCTAACCAAGGTAGGCAGGTCACCATGATCCCTGAGAAAGGATAAAAGACAGCCCAAGAATGATGATGAAGGATTGGGTAAGGTTCTATGTTGGACATGTACTATAAAAGAATCCTAAGTCTATCCTAGGATCAGGTAGGGATAAGACTGATGGAAGGAGTTACCTAATTCCCTAGTTGCACATGACCATAGGGTCAGGAAGTAACAACTATCATTGTCCGGGGGCCATGGGTTAGCAGACTGATCACCTTCATGAACTCATGGGACCCAAAGGGCAGATGAGTAGGGCACTCTCTGGATGCATAAGGGAAAAGGGATGACCCCAAAAGTGTCGACACCCTATAGACCTAGAGGAGATGACCAAGGATTGTGTGGTGACCCAAGTAGGTTCGAAACCAGTTTTCCATGGAAGTAATTTTGATATCATGATGTTTGTGATGTAGAGACATAAGTTGCACGTTTCAACTTAGAATTGAAGGTGTATTGGCGATGTAGAATGTATCATCTCTACTTTTGGAACAGGAAGAACTTTGTGTTTGGACGGCCGCTAAATGCTTATTTCCTCTTGTTATGGGAGGTAGAGATGGGACAGTATGCATGCCATGCACCAAGGATAAAGAATGATGCGGGTTGGAACATTGCTACAAGGTATGAGGACAGAGATGATAACATACCTTGGTGGAGTGAATGATACATGGATGGTTTACAAACACTAAGAGAATTAGTGTAGTCAGCTTAAGAGGATGTTTTATCAGGAGCTATGTGGAATTTGCAAGTTAACCAAGGTTGAGTTTGATCACCATGAGGAGGAGCTCAGAGTGTTCTTAATAAAGACAGACTTAGAGTTTGAGATGACATGATAAGTATAATACATGGAGGGGTATGTCCTCAATAATACCTAACACCTAAGGATAAGAAGAGGTGATGAATGCTCTAGTTGAGATATAGCTGCCTAGTTTATCTGGAAGCTAGAAAAAGTTGAGGTTGCTAGGCTAACCTTAAGTTGAGAAAAAGGGGTAAGTTTGGCCAATACCCAGATATATCAATAGCAGTTAATCAAGTAAATGATTGATTGGTTAGCCAGTCTAGTGCATGATATGATGAAAGGATGGTTGTAGAACCTCAGATGTACTTCTTTGGGAAGGAAAGTGATGAAGCCCTGATGAGAGTGGTTAAGGGCTTCTGAGGTATCGATCTTGAGGAATCGTGACATATCGGAGATCATGGTTTTAAGATCACTAAACACCGTAATACTACAAAAGATAGTAAGTGATTGTAGTATTTTGGATGTCTAAGGTGAAGTTGCATGTGGTATGTTGCCATGCATGATAGGAGGTGAAGGACGAACACCAGTAACCCAGTGTAAGGATATAAAGTATAAAGAGTCCCTGAGAGGGAATGGGAGTTCATCACTATGGATGTTGTGATAAGTCCCCTCTAGGCCAGGGAGGGTCGAGGTGCAATATGGGTTATGGTAGATCGCCTTACCTAGATGACATGAGAAAGGAAGAGCACTGTCACTGGACAAAATCAGTTGGACTACCTAAGAGAGAAAGATGGTTCAACTACACCATGATGCGAGTTCAAAAGTTCGTGGGTATGTCCAAGGTTCACTTCCATGAGGTGGAAGTGGATACATGAAGAACTCAATGATAGTACTGCTTATCACCCCTAACTAATGGTTAGTATGATGAGCAAGTGTGCTTGTTCAGGGTGATACAAAGAGACAGTTATTAAGATGTGATGTTTACACCATAGCCTTTATCGGGATGTAGGAAGTTCCATAAGGAGGTAGTGTCGGTCACCACTTCATTAAGATGATGTTGGTGAAGGAGGCCTCGTGAAGGTCATAAAAAAACCACAGTGTGTGTAGAAGAAGTCGCTTGATCGTGCAATGGATGAGAGAGAGCCCAAGGGTGACATGAGCCACGAGCTGATGCAAAGCAGACTAACATGTAGTTCACTGTGGGGGAATATAATGTGAAAATCTAACCCCTCTAAGTTACAGCTGAGAAAGTTGAGTCCCCGATATATGGGTCCATTTGAGATGGATTGGTGGATATTATGGTGTTTAGCCTTGCCCCATAGGATAACATGTTATGTAATGTGTTACATGAGTCCAATCTAGAGCGCTATGTGAGGTACCCAAGCCATGTGTTGAGCCCAGAACCGGTTCAGCTTTTGAGAGGCTGAAATGTCCTGAGTCACCTATGAGGGTACAATATACCAAGGTAAGAAAGAACTCAAATGGAAGAATATGAGATAATGAAGGTTCTTGGGAAGCACCATGGAAAAGGGTGAAGTCACATGGGAGCCATTATGGACATGTGATAGGCTTATCCTATTTGATTACTTGCTTGATGGAATTTTGAGGGCAAAATCCTCATAAGGGGGGATGAATGTTACAACCCCAATTTTGGGTTCATTTGCTGAGAAATGTAATTTCTCATATTAAAGATAAGTGAACAAATAATGAATGAATGCATGATTTTCGTTTGAAATATCCTTTTTGATTTATTTGTGGGCTTTATTGGCTATTGGGCCCAATAACAAGGAAAGGATAAAAGAAATTCCACTATTATCGAGAAAATAAGAAAATAGAGAAAAAGGAAAAGTGTGGAAACCTCTAGAAGGCAAAAGAATGTGATACAAGGATGGATTTCGTGCCTCTTGGGTTCCTTGGGTTCCAAAGAGTCCCAAGTTGCAATAAGAAAGCAATAAGAAAAGAAAAAGTTAATTAAGTATTTCTTTAGTAAGAAAGAAATTGAAAATAATGGTAATATGTGGGAAATAAGCAAAAAGAGGTACAATCAAGTTATCCTTAGTGTAATTTCGTATCCCAAGGATTCCTAATACTAAAAGGAATACCAATGAGGAAAATAAAAGAGAAATAAAGAGAAATCCTCAAAAAGGGATATTTTAATGAGAAAACAACATGATAATGTGAAATAATGCATATTGATGCATTTAAGGATAATGAGTATTTCTTAAAAAGGAATTTCGAATTCATTGAGTTCCTTGGGATCCAAGGAAACCCAATGAAGAGGAAAGAAAGATAAAATACCAAAATTGTTAAATAAAGAGACATTGTGCATACATAATTAATGGATTATGAAGTATTTTCTACTAAAGGAAAATATAATTCCTTGCCTTTAGAAGAAGGGGCAAGTACTAAGAGGATAAATGAAGTTATTTTCGAAATCATGAGATCTAGAGCATAAAGAAATATCAAGGAGATAAAATTCAGATTTTCCTAATGACTAAGGGATATGAATAATTAGAATAAAAAAAGGATTTCTTTGTAAATAAGGAAAGGAGTTTTCCTATTGACTGTGGGACTTGCTCTCCTCATGGGTAGGCATGCTAGGATGCTTCTACCCATCCCTATAAAAGGGACAGATCCACAGACTCGACCTTTTCCTTGTCTCCCACTCTTCTTCTCCTTCTTCTTCAAACGCGTTCAAACCCTAACCTGGGTGTACCTCTATCCCTGGAGCAACGAAGGGGGTCTGATTGTAGTCTTGATGGAAGCGGGATGTACCCACGACGACTGAGGAACGATCAACCATCATCCCCTTATGTTCGTCCACGCATAGCACCGACAAGAGGGCTGCAAACCCACAAGAAAGCACAGGTTGTCGTGCCAAGAACTGGCCGTTTCGGCCATGTGCTGCGACTTGGTTGGCTGCGGCGGGGAAGGTCGGAGGTAGGGAGGCCACTTTCGGCGAAGATCGTAGCCCACGGAGAGAGGGAGAGACCGTGCAAGACAGCCAATGACGGCAACTGCACATCCACAACCCTTGCTGCAGGTCGTATGGTAGTTCTGCCCAAACCGGCCACTTTGGCCGCAAGATGGGCGGTGCCCCAGGAGCGACAAAGAGTGGCAGGGCTAGGGCAACCTCAGGTGGTAGCTCTCGCGCCCTCAGGAAGGTCAGGCAGACCTCCGCAGAGTTGCAGATCGCGACAACTATAGGGAGATCGTGAGGAGGAAGAAGGGTTCAGTCGTTTGACGAAATTACCCCCAGGGTACTGAGGAAACAGACCACTTATCAAGGGAAAAACTGACTTTTGATTATGTTTTCAAACCCAGCGAGTTCTTGCTTGGAAAGGCATGCGTGGCAACCTCTCATTGGCCAAGTAAGTGATTTAATGCAAAATTCATAGATAAATATTGGTAGCTCCGATGAGAACATACAACACATGAAAATTGCTCAGAAAATTGAAGCCTGATTCTGATTGCAATTCGAAAAGTAATGGAAGTTATTAACTTTAATGTAATGATGATTAAAGAAACCCTAATTGGGGATGATTAATGTGATTAGTGGGGTTACTTGATGATTAAAGTTGATATTAGCATGTTAATTATAAAAAGGAACATTAGGAGGAAAAAGGATGGACTTTGCATATAATTAGTTAATTTAGAATTTCATATGCAAGAATATACTTTAATGGGCCTTGAAACCCTAATGCTGATTAATTCGACTATTAATGGCTTTAATTGATTAATCTCATGTTTAAAGTTGGAATATGATGAATCTAAGCTATTTCAAGCATTAAAGTTCCTAACTTGTCAATAAATACTCTAAATGTAATAATTAGGGTTTTCTCATAAATAAAAGGTGGAATTAATTGCAAATCAAGTTCGTATGTGATTTGGATCATAATGAACTATGAATTAATGATAAATGTGTATAATGATCTTGTCATGGATTAAAAGGATAAAAATAGTAGCTTTAATAAAAGAGGTTGAATGAGATTAATTAATGGTTAATTATGCATTTAATCCGGAATTGATAATTAGATGTGGAAATACTTAGGGTTTGTGATCAATTGTGTTAAATAAGGGTTTAAAATAATAAAAGATGAAGGGAAACCCTAATTGCAATGGAAACCCTAAAAGTGGACTAGAAACCCTAAGAAGCGAACTAGATTTAATAGATCTTAATGACATGAGTGATAAAAGGAGATTGTATAATTGTTTTAGGATCTTATTGAATGCTTGCTTGCTCATTGTTGTTTGGATTATTCTTGCACCTGAATCTACATGTACATGTATATGGTTACGTTTATGACTACCCGAATTAGTTTTCTGGGATTTTATCGATGTTTCCATCGTGGCTTGAATTAAATGTTGGATGTATTTAATTCATGCAAAGTATAATGTGAATATGATTATCACATAAGAGATATGCCTACTAGCTCAAATCCTAGTTCCCTCTGTAGCTTAATGGGTCGACCTAGTAAATGGCTACCAATGGGGTAGGCCTATCAGGTCATTGGATGACTTAGTAAATGGCTACCAATGGGGTAGGTCCATCAAGTCACATTGAGTTAGAGATTGGACTACCTATGGGTAGTGTCATGCAACTCAAACCTAGATATTGATCTACCTATTAGGTAGGATCATGCAGGGTTTAATAAGGAGCTACCTAGAGAGAGGTAGTATCTCAGTCCACTGCAGGGACAACATAGAAATAGGGGATAGGAAAGGATTGAGGAGTATGGTTTAAATCATAATCTTGGCTGTTAAATGATAATTGGATGATTATTTTATTATTATAGTTTCACGATTATTGTTTCCCCCACATACCAGCTTCTTGCTGACCGACGTTTTGTTTGTCGGCGTTTTAGGTACAAATGAAAAGAACAAACAGTAAAGTGACAAATGTAGAATTAATTGAGAAATAACATGCATAGGAGGATTAGTTAGTTTAGCATCTTCATGGATAGAAGTTTAGAAATCCCAGTTTTTCCAAGGTAGGAAAAGTTTTATTTTATACCAGTTTTCAGTTTAGTTGGTAAAGTTTATTAATTGTTATTGATTATGTGTCGAACCTTTGATCCTGTTAATTGAATAATGGCTCTGACCTTCGGGTCTCCCTTAATTGGGGGTTACCGGGAGGCTGGGTCATTACAGTACAAGTGTCACCTATGCTATAATTAAGATCGTTTGCCTCAAAGAACCACTAATCATTCCCTATAGCTTGATCACTTGCTTACTCAAACCATAGTTAATAGAATACTTGTAAGAGATATAGCTTCAAATGTTATCTTGTGAATTTCCTCTCTCTCTTCTAGTCTCTTTCTTCTACAAAGGTTTATTGAAGCTCTTCCTTGGCAATGGAATATATACACAAGCTGGCCTAGGTAAGGGAAGATAATTCCTTAGTTGAGGTTATGGACTTCTTGACTCAATAGGAAGCTAGTTACTCTTTATTTTCGTCAAGAGGTCTCATTTGTGTTCTCTTGAGGTGAGTATTATAATGTGGTAGGTTTTAAAATCCTAGAATTTGACATCTCTAGCAAGTGAATCTACAATATTCCAAGCTAAGACCAATTTAAACACTTGCCTTCAATTGTAGCTTTATCAATGTCTAGTTCTTGATTTAATTACTAATGGATTGAGGAAGATATGAATTCAAGTACTAGTGTGTTTAAATATATGGACTGAAATGAGAAATGACATCTTTCATAGATACTCAATTACCATGACTAGTGCACACTCCAACTCAATACCATATCCAATGCACTTCGGAGGTCAAACACCGTAACATGTGCGGTCTCAAAAATCACTACCATCTTTTGCATACCAAACACTATTTCCAAAATAGCCACCATGGTATCCTCTATATAAATACAATTGCACTCTATGACACTACCAACATCGAGCTCATGACCCCTGTGGAGTACCCCAATAAAGATAGGGATGGAGAACTTGAGGACGAAGTAACAATAACTGAGAAATGAAAACATGGAGCACCAAAGGGTGGAAACTAAAAGAAAAAAATTACGGGGGGGGGGGGGTGAAAGATAAAGAGGGATCATTAGGGCCAGTAGGCGATGGATTGAGGTGTTGCTTGTTTGGGTTTGAAACAAGAAGTATAAAATCTAAACACCAATCTCGATAAGGAATAGAGAAAATAGTAGTCTAAACGCATCATTAGAAGAACACCTTTTGAAAATTGAAAGATAATTGAAGATACATTACGCTTGTTTGATCTACATGTCTAGGATCATGCCTAGAGGGAAATTGTAAATTTTAAGGATTTCATCCCTAAATAGTTGGTCTTGACCCTTGTTTATTTTTTCATTTTTAATAGAAATTATTATTATTATGTTTTGTTGAAAAAAATAGTACTTGTTGATATACTTCTACTATAATTAGTTAAGATAACTAAATTAAATTTACATATCTATGATGATTTTCCTTAATGATTTTATGTGGCATTTTGATTCTAGGAAAATAGAAAAGAGGAAGTTAAGTTATGGGAAGGATGAAAATCAATTAGGATATTGTTTTTAATTGATTCATAATTTAATCTTTCACAGTTGTGATATAATCATTAAGCAATGTTTATTCATTGGAAGACTACCAAGTTTCACATATGACTACATTACACTCATGGGTTTCATCAATTCTAGGAGAATGAAAGACCTTTTTCAATTTCTCAATACCCTAAATCCCTAATGTAAGTTTATTGCATAGATCAAGGGACATGAGACAATGTACTTTCCTTTTAAGGGAATGATAGTGTAAAGCTATCCATGGAATCCTTCAAATGATTCCCAGCCATGTGTAAAAGTTTTAGGAGAATTCAAGGAATCCAAGAATGTGGTTGGTAGGTAAAACAGATTTGAAGTATGGCATGATGGAGGCCACATTCAAACATTGAATAAAAAATGGTAGCAAAGAGGATCCATAATGGTAATCTAGCATCTTACCAATTATGAAAACATAAGCATTTGTAGAGATCCTCAGTTGTAAAAATGATGGTAATCATGGGTGCAAATAAGTTGTTCATCTGAAAACCACCTTCAATAGGTAAGATGATTGTGCTAACCATGTCCTCTCAACCCATTATTTTCCAAACAAGCCATAGAGGTCAGCATGTCATGAGAGATTAGTATAAAGATAGAGCAGATGGTCCCATGTGTTGTAAGGGTTGACATAAAGGTTGGATTTCACTAGATCGATCACATTATATAAGGAAGGGACTTGATGGTGGAGAAGATGATGGAAACATAAATGTATATATGGATTGTCCACAACCTGACCTGACAGGTTTAGGATTTTTCCTCCTCCTTATGTCCTTTTCCCACTCTTGGGTTGACCCTCACCAGGTTGGGACACCCATCCTAAAAGTTTAATTGAGGGTTTCATATTTACGAATGTACATTTTTTGCTACAACTTTTCAACCCTTATCCTTTTTCTCTCATGGTGAGGCCTTTCTTTAGGGAATCCTCTTTAGGGTTTTAGTCCATGTAGTGGATGTTCATAACCTTCCCTCACCAGGGCTTGATTTTGTTCATAGGAATTTCTTTTCGAGCTTGGCCTGAGGTCATCTTCCTTTCCAGGCTTGATCACCCATCATTCCCATAATGACTTTCTTTGAGCCCATGATCTTCCACTCACTAAAGGTATAATATTTTGGATTCGAGCAAGTTACATCCATAAAATGAGTTGTTCATAGGTTTCTTATCCTTCTTAAAACTTTTCGCATCAATTCCTTGCTCCATATGCATGCATGTACGGGAGACTGGTTCACCTATCTCATTTATATTTTTCTTATTCCTTTTCACCCTAATTAGGGTTCTCATGTGTAGGGTTATTATATCATCCACACTACTACCGTTTTCCCAGGATTAGGGTTTAGCATATAGGTTAAGGAATACACACTGCATCTTATGATTTACATGCCCCTTGACCCACTAGGGTTTTTCCTAAATGCACCCCAATTCCAATTAAGGCTACCCTTATAAGGAAAAACCCATAAAACATTTCTTTCTTTTCTTTATCATTATTTTCACATTACATCTACATTAATTGGGGAGGATGATTAAATACTACTTCTTCTAAAAAATTCTAACTTGAGAGGAGGAGGGTAGTATCTTTTAGGGTTTATTAAGAAAAGAGGATGAGAAATGGATGCATCAAGATGATAAGAAAATCAAAAAGTATTTTACTTTGGGAAAAACCTTCCAATTTTCACCAAGCATGATGCAAAGTGAAGGGAGTCCTCATAAGTTGACTAGATGTGTGGAGGAAACTTTTTCGATTCCCCAGGTCGTGGTCCCTTCTGGACACCATCATCTTTAGAAAATGGCCTAATAATTCCCTCAAATTTCTATATGTTACTTGAAATTATAAACTATTAAATATTATTTGAAAAATTTTGTGGCTCTGATACCAAATGTAACAACCTCACTTTTCATTATCCCCCAATTAAGGAAAGACCCAAAAATTTGAGATCCCTTACCTAAAATTCACAAGGATTCAGATTTAACCAAATAACAAATGTTAGTAAATAATTCAAATTAATTAAAATATTGTTTTCAAAATTCTCCTTGAAGGAGTTATATGAAATTCGTATATAAGAACTATACATATGAGAAGAAGCTTGTAAGGAATGTGGGACCATCCCCTTACTAAAAAAGTTCACGAATAAAACATCCATTTCGAACACACTCAAATGTATGTTGGAATAGGTATAAATTTTCCAAATTTATTATAATGGTGTGCAAAAGACCAAAGTGTAGCAGCGGAATAAAAATAATGACTATATTCAATTTTAACACAAGATTACAAAAGTACATCATAATATCCCATAAGGGTTTACATGTATGATACAACATAAGGATCTAAGTAGAGGGAAATCTAAACCATTACAACTTTGTCTCCAAGCTTTAACTCCTTAAGCTAGTCCAAAACTTCATACCTTATCATCCAAGTCCTTCACCTAGGGTTGGAAGCATACTCCAACAAGAAGATAAAGTAGATGACATCAACAAAGGCCAGTATGTGCATACTAAATAGGAAAATTAAGCTATATATGGAATAAAGGACAACAAATATAAATGGCTTCCCAGTGAAAGGATAAGGACCACCCAAATGGGTATCAAGAGAGAAGGAATTGAAATCATATGACAACAAAAGAATATTTTCCATGAATAACACATAAAGATTGTGCCACATAAGAACATGTAAAGAATTAGGGCACACACCCCATATAATCAACATGCATGCATGTGAGATAACCATAGCCCTAGAAAAATATAAACACAAAGGCGGCCAAGTCTCATAAACTTGAAATATGATAGAGAAAGGAATACAACCAATCTCCCAAATATATAAAACATGGTCCAAGAATCACACATCTTGACCTAGGTATGAGTTTCCTTTCCATCCGAAAATAGAAGGAAATATCACATCTGCTCGTAGGAAATAACACATCTATCATAAACACCAATGCAATTACAATACTCTAGTGCAACTGAATCACATAGCATGTTAAATGTAGAGGCAAATAGAAAGTATAGTCAAAATATATAAACTAGTCACCACATAAGTGACCAACATATACATCCACCTCATAAGTGGGCAAAAGACCTCACATGTCATCTTTTAGAGTTCCACCATGAACAAAGCATAAGATAGGAGTTCAAAAGAATATCCATGATCACATGATCAATATCAAATAAGTTAGTTCACATGAACCATGATTTTCAAAAGAAAAGACATTGTGTACATGCTAATGTTCGTAGGACAAAGAGAATGAATAAGAATAGGTGAATTTCTCAACATAGAAGAATAGGGGATACATCATACCTCAACTTCAGAGTTTAAATAGTCCAAGTCAGTCCTAGATCCAAGCCTAGGCCTCCAAAGAACCTCTAGGGAAGGTGGAAAGGTCCAATAAGTTAGGTTCCCAATATTAGAGAGGCTGGTTTCTCCAACAAAGCTCCTATCTCGAGCAAGAAGCACCTTCTCCACTTTAGAGGTGAAAAACCCTAACAAAAGAACATGGAGATGAGGTGTTTATGGGTTATAGTTGGGGTTTCACCATGGAAGGCCATGGTTCCAACCAAGAGGAAGGTGGAAGGAAGACTAACAACATGAAAATAGGGAAGGAAAGGAGGATACTTACTAGTTTTGATTAAAATCACCAAGGTGGAGCTTAAAAAAATCCTAAATAGAGAAAATTTGAACCCTAGGAGCCTTCTTCACCAAGGTTGGCACCTCCTTTTACCTTGGATGTGACAAACCGTTACAGTAAACAAGATTACTCAAAACATATAGGCACAATCGATCACTGATTAATCACATACCCAAAAATATGGGTAAATTAAAACTGATTTCAACGTCAGCACCTGCTCAAAAACATTTACAGAAGAGCCCAACATCTTTCTTTTATCCATAATATGCCAAGAATTTGATACAAATTGTTCTATCACCTTAGCCACAACATATATGCGCAGGAGAACAATATTTGTATATGCCACACAAACAAACATTAATATGCTAACAAAAGTCTGATTCATTTGAAACACCATATACAAACCTTTCTTGCCCAGACCTGAGAGTACATGGACGACTCTAGGAAACACTAGACATCTAATCAACTTTCTCAAATATTCATTACTATAGCTCCTCTTTCCTGCCACATGTTTGTTTTTGTCACTTCTGATTACCTAAAAAAATGTGGCGAACCACAAGGGTGAGACCCATGTCCCAGCAAGATATATAACCTCCAACAATGTTTATTGATTAAAACATTTTTAAGTTATTAAATAGTTAATTAGTTTAATCAGGTATAAAAAATAAGCTAAGTAGTATTGATGATTAACAAAATACATAAAGGAGCAGATAATAACTATTGTCATTAGCCAGACTACCATCCTTTATTTTGTTGAGAATATAAGCAATTCAGTAGCATATGCATATCTAGCATCATGAGCAAGTCTAATAACATAGCATAGCTAACAACATGAGCATGTCTAATTGGTTGAACATATCAACATCATAATAAGAGATAACAACATAAGCACATGTATCTGGATAAGCATGATTAGCAGTATATGCATCTCGAGTTACAATGACAAGGATGGCATGCTAAACATAACTAACAACATGAGATAGCTAGCATCATGATTATAATCAGCAGTAGCAGTGTAGTTATCAACATAATCATGGCTACTATATGTACACATCTACAATCTTAAGCATATCCACAACATAAGTATATCTACTATCTCTTAATTGCACTAAGCATCATCTTTATGTAAAGATAACAAACAAGGATTATCATCCAATGTGAAACATTATGTATAACCCTAAACAAATATTCTACATGGCTATATTACATCTTTTATTATGCCTTGGGAAATTTGAATCGTACCATTCAAAGTCCAACTGACCCCTGTGAAGGGATATTCGATTCTGTACATGATCTAGGAGTATCGGTATCCTAAGATCTCTTCCCCTCGGTCACTACAAGTAAAAAGGCAGTGACATATCAGTCAAAGCTGCCACCACAATGACATATAGTCAAGATGATAACTACTAGTCTGCCCTTGGTACAGGTCATGACACTAGAAACCAGGGTATACAAAACCCTCTAATATGAGTTACAACCACAGTTGTCCTCAATCACATCATGTTATAATCACCGAGACATAACCGCAACCATTCTCAATCGCATCAGATGTATGAGGAATGACCATAGCCAACCACTACAATCTGCATTATGGATTACAAGGATATATCCTCAACCTTCCACCCCCACATACTCAACAATATGCGCTTTGAGTTTCTCTTAGGAATACTTGTTTCACCATCCAGCACGTTCTGATATTGAAGATGGCTTTACGACATAGGGCATTACATGATTAGAGTTGCACTTGATTAGTTATGCCAATTGGGTGAATTACGGCTGCATCAAACAAGTGTACATAAAAACCCTAATTCACTTCTAGCAAGCATATAAATATCACAACTTTCAAAAGATATAAAACGTGTGAAACATAATTTCTCATCTCATCATCACATGATATTATTCACTTGCCATTCATGAGACCACACTAGTCATCATACTATCACAAGATATAAATCCTTTTCACAATATCACAGGGTATCAACCCTTATCAATATAAGAGGATTACACCTCATTCAGGGCCCAACCATTGCCAAAGGTCATTAAGGCCATCATATTAATACATGATATAAAATCCTTTTCACAATATCATAGGGTATCAACCCTTATCAACACAAGAGGATTACACCTCATTTAGGGCTCAACCATGCCCAAAGGCCATTAAGACCAGCATACTATTCCCTATAAGATCATCATTATCTTTGCATGCCTTACAACAAGGCTCAACAACATCACATACATATAATACACCAGATCAACACAATATTGCATTAATGAGCTAGGAGATATTCATAAACAATCATAGCAGGGTTATATTAACATTAAGAACTCCTTTATTACATCAACATTCAAGGAATCTAGAAATGATTAATTCTCATCATATTCATAATTCACATGTTTAGCATAAGAAAGTATCAACCATGTTGCTATGATAATCACCAATTAACATATCAAGGTTATGATCATATTAAGGAGATTATTCCATCATCATTCCATCATATAAGAATGTTAAACATGAATACTCATCTTTATCTATTTGCATTAAAGTTTGGTTCACAAGATGAATTATATTAATTTTACTAATCAACACTCATACCCAAACCCTAACTCACGATGTCCCCATTGGATCATGGATGCATAAGGTGAAGCATCACCATAACATTCCATACCATTCTCAAGTATGAACCCACACATAAATAAAGGTATAACCATCAGGTTATAGCATAATAGGGTTTCAACAATAGTAACAGAGTACTCCATGCTTGTATTAGTCATTCAAGGACTATTCATACCCAATTAGCATCATTTAGTTATATTAAAGCTAGGTATAACAAGATATACCTCATTAGGGTTACATATCAACACTATATGATTATCATCCCCTCTATTCATATGAGTGTATAGGTAAGACTACCTTATTAAGGGTAACCCTCCATTTGTTCCATAATCATTCCAACCATATCACCATACCACAATGTCACCCAGAACCATTGGATGTTTAAAAGGTAAGACCATTGGTTGTTTACATAAGTAACACCTTGGATAAACCACCTATGAAGTCATTTATTTGTGCTCTAGAAAGAGTCACCATTTAACGCTAGACATACCTTGATTATCAACACAAAAAGTTCCATTGAGAGTAGGTTAAAACCCACAATTGACTGTTCATTTATAACAAGTCATCAATTGTCAACAAGTAAGCTCCTTAAGTTGATCATATAAAGGAAACCATCTAAATCACATTATTAGGACCAACATATTACATTATCCATCGTTCCACTTTATTGGAGGAATAAGCATTAGATCTTGACCATTGGGTCAAGTTCATATGTTAAAATCATCAATTACAGTATAGGACCGACCATTGCATCAAGTGACCCAAGAAACCATTGGTCTAAGGCCTAATTGATGCTACAACTATCTGATTAACTCACCATAGGTTGTAGAGACCTGATCCACCATCATTAGTAACCATTAAGTCACCATAAGTTGTTAGATCAATACTAAATTCATTAATTAGTATCAAATATTAAGCTAATGTCATCATTGATTGATAACATCAGTAAGGTACTTAATTGTTGATCATTAAACTTCTAATTGATCCAAAACCTGACCTAAGGGGGTGAGCATAGGTTGTCTCCATCATATGACACCTTTAATCAAGACCATCAATTGTCATGAAGACAACACCATAGGGTTTTTGTAATGGTACCATCATTAGGTCATGGGTTTATAGAACAAATCAGCTTAAAATCCTAAAATTGACCATTGGTTGATAGGTGCTTAGCACCATAGGTTGTCAAACCAACCTTATCCAAGTCATATTATACATTAGGAACAATGTAAAAATGATCACAAGTTCATATAAAAATGAAATCAGAATAGGGAACATTATAAAAATCGAAATCCAAGTCAAGCATAGTTTTTTAGTGCATGGATCATCATTTTCAAGCAAGAACATGATCTACAAAGCTTATGGTAAGCAATAAATGTGGAACAAGTTATAAAATTTACCTCTAATGAGAATATGAAATCCCAAATAGAAGAAAACTCGAGAAGGTAGGGTAGGAAATCCAATCATAAGTTGTATACTCATCCATCTAACACCTTTCTTCATCAAATGAGCAAACCTTAAGCATAAGGAGCAAGAAAGGTAGGGTTTTAGAGCTTTAGAGCAATTTCTACCATGGAACAGAAAGGTTCTGACCTGATAAAAGGTAGGAGGAAGGATAAAAAAGAAATAAACAGAGGAAAGAAGTGGATTCTTACTCTTTTAGGTCAAGATCACTAGAAGGAAGCTTTTAAACCCAAAAGGAAGTCAATTGCAACCCTAGATCCTTTTTCCAAGAAGGTCCACACTTTCTTCTTCCTTGGATAGGAAAATTCGCAGTAGCACAGTTGGAGAATGTGGTTGGTAGAAGGAGGAAAGTGTTTAAGAGAAAATGGATCGTTTTTGTGCTTAGGGATAATTATATGAAACTTTAAGATAAAGAAAAAGAAAAAGTTGAAGTTCTAGTATCTTTCCAAGTGTCCATGGCCTTAAACCATTAAGAATATACAAGAAAACACACACAAGAATCTCCCCCACCATCCATAGAGACATTATTATCCCTCTTTTCTTGAATTTCCAAGAAAAACAAATAACTCATTAGTTGATAGCTACTAAAGGTAGCTCATCTAGGAAGGGGTAAACCCTAAAATACCCTTGGAGTAAACACCTTCAAACCAAGGTTTAAATAGGTGCCCCATGTCTAAAAAAGCTCAAGAATGATGATAGAATATTCAAGGAACATAAATAAAGTTATAAATTGCAAAGAAAACCTCTCAATTTGATAAATTGTAGAAAAGTCCAAAATGTGCATAAAATTGCATAACTTGCTCAAACAGTGTCCAAATTGGACCAAATTTGAAACTTAATCTTGTATTATGATTTCAAAGAATATCAAAAGGTTATATTAGGGTTATAAGAATTCAATTATGATAATTAAACTCATTCAACTCATTAAGCAAGTTTAGGGGCCTTACAACTATAAACCCCTAACAAGGGTTTCACACCCAAAATCCAAGGTAAACAAAGATGGGTACTTC
This sequence comes from Alisma plantago-aquatica, assembly GCA_963693085.1. NCBI lineage: Eukaryota > Viridiplantae > Streptophyta > Magnoliopsida > Alismatales > Alismataceae > Alisma > Alisma plantago-aquatica. The sequence continues at coordinate 568,770,502 of OY856409.1, read as the reverse complement.
CTTTGCACCTAATCCTATTCCTTCACATGGTTACTTACATATCATGGTGATGTCACATCCTTCATACATATCTCATCTTGGTTCAACACAAAAACCCCCACCTAAGAAGACATTCTCAACATGGAATGTAGAAACTAGTTGTGTCATCTGTACAACTCTACTAGTAATGTTCAACTTTAAATTCTAGCTATCATCCTACAATTATATCCATTGTATCAACACATTAATCAAAAGTCATACTTTATAGCCTCTTACCAATCATGGCATGTGTCCCACACCATTCATTGAAGCATTAAAAAAGGCAATATATCCATCCTTTTTTATACACTGGCACTAGAACTCTTGTCAGTACTTTTTCAGCATCGAAAGAAATGTTGATGCTGACAGCTGTCATTCCATACAAGGAAACATAATTCCTAGTCAACCTTGTTATCGGTGAAACAACAACACTATCTTCACCTTACTAGAACTTACACAACCTACTTAGAAGACATATCATGATACCATAAAGAAATTTAATCAACCCCATCTCACTCATGTTCATCTTGTCTCATAGATATTGCTTCTTTGGCAACCCTAAGATTTTTGAAGTAATATTGATCATATTTTTTACCATATTTGAAATACTTTGACATGTCATCATTCAAAGCTTGATATAACTTGTATGACATGACTAGAACACTTTGTTCCTCCTATTTATAAATTCTATTTATACATTGGTTAGTCTAATGGACATAAACATAAACTCATCATGGTCATGTGAATTATGTCATCCAATCTAACTATTATGCATTGATATTTGATCATTGGTTTATCTTAAAGGAACAAAACACACATATCTATTGACTAACAAACCATCTATCCTTGATAGTGGTCTTCCCAACTATCACTGAACCATACACAACATTATAGAATCACTTTTGTTTTTCCTTCCAAACAACATTTAGAGGATCATCATCAACTCACTATCTCCCTCTCTTTAAGGGGGATGAGTACTTGATATGTTAATTTAGTAAACATCTCCAAACTTCACATACTTCCCATATAGTTGATACATCTTGGAAACTAGGATTCATTACCTTGGTATCCACCTCATGTGCTATTAGGAACTCACATATTTATCTCATCTACTTTTACCAACATAAAAAATCTCAAGACATATAACATGGGTCTTCCTAATCATTGGAAGGATCAAAAGAAAACTCATCCCAAAATTTATGATCTTGGAACCATAGTCCAAGCAACCTTATGATATAAAAAGCTATCCAACCTCATGTTTACAATGAATCCACACATACCAAGTGGCAATGATCCACTTGAAAGTTGTACCCTAGAAAGGAAAGACACAAAGTGAAACACACTTCCCATACCATAGTAGTATTTTTCAAGGGTCACTAGAAAAAATGTAACCAATTCTATTTTCATTATGCAGGTTAAAGCTTCTTATGTATCATTTTACCTTTTTCATTTTGGATTCCTCACCATTAGCATAGGAATCATCATGATTAACATATCTCATTACTCCTTCCTTGATGACTATTTATCCCACTAGTGTGTGTTCTCTTATTTTATTATGTTTTTCAACCACTTATCAACAAGTAAATCATCATATTCCACACTTTCTTCATTAAACATGGATCACATGTCTTAATTTCTTTCACATGCTATGCTTATTTTACGTTAACACTTTCTTACACACATAGGTTGGTCTGAGATTAACTAAGGTTCCACCTTTTCCTTTGTCATTATTCCCATTTATCTTCTCATTTTGTACTTGTTATAGGAGTTCTTTCCATCTTATGCGGATTTCATACCTTTATTCACTTTATAAGAATAAACTTATCTGTATTTTATTTTATTATCTTCTTGAATCACATCTTCAAGAACTCCTCTTTTTATAATTTTATTCAGTTTTAGAGCACTCAACTGTAGCTAGGACTTAGAATAGATTGAATGAGGAATGAACTCCAAGGGGTCCTATTTATAGATGAGGGTGCTCCCTTGAGTTGGGGATCACTTAGGGTAAAAAAATAGCCATTTTCCACAATGAAATAGATCAATTTTACCCAAAACAACTCATCAATAGTTATAATCACTTTTACTGTGTTTTCTGTACAATACATTCGGTCGAGGTTCAATAAAGGTAACTCGATCGATCAACTTAAAGACAAAGACAATTTTCAAACTATCGGTAGAGTTTGTTCTAGGGAACTCGACCAATGAGCTAAAATTGAGTTTGCTCAATGAGTCATTCGGTCAAGTTTTTTGAATGTACAACTAGACCGATGGGTCATTTCGGAAAATCCATCAAGGATCGGTCGAGTTTCCAACTCGATTGATGAACAACCTGTGATAGATTTTCAAAGTTGACTTTTGAGTGATTAAACCTTGGTATTAAATGTCCCTCATATTTTTTTCATCTTAGTTACAAGTCATATCATCAATACAAGTGATTATAAAATTTTTCTAAGGTTGTTTAGAGTGATTTCCCAAATTGTACACTTGCATTACATTTGACATGAACTTGGACAAGCTAGGGCTTGTGTAATTTGATCCTTTTTATGTACCTAAATCCTAAAATCAAACATGAAAAAACATATTAGATACATAGGAATGGAATAGTTAAGTCATTATCAAAATATGGGCAATGTATAACCCTTAGGTCAACATTCTTCCCCTTTTTGACAATGACAAATCATTCCTCAATCCTATTGAAAAGGATATTGAAATTATACCTTTGCATTGTGAATAGTAAAGGGATTCAAGATTTGAACAATGTGAATTGCTCCCCCTCAATCTATGCTTACTTTAACCTGCATAGTTAGTTTATCTGCACAAAGAAGTATACTACATACATACTATATGATCCTTTAGAAAGTCACATGATAAAGCATATAATGAACAAGAAAAGAATTGCATAGACAATAAAAGCAATATGGTTGAGCTTCAAGACATTGAATTTCTCTCCCCCTTTTGAGATTATGAAAAAGAAGTGGGGTTAGAAGAGCATAAATATAGGTCTTCTCCAAGCACAACCAAGCATATATCCATAACATTCACTCTCCAAAACATATGCCAAAACAAAGACGAGAGAAGAAACCAAACTAAGTCATAATCAAAATATGGTGAAACATGGCACCAACTCATAAGATATAATAGATCAAAGAGTAAGAGTGCCCATAATATAGATTACAACCCAGAATGCAATTTCTCATAAAGCAGCTACAAGCCAAACCGATGAAAGCTCAAAAAATAAAATAGTACATCTCAGATTATGTGCCCAAATCTTACTAATACAAAATAGCCTAAAAATTTATATATGATCAGCAACTAGACTAAAAACTAAAAGCAACTATATATCTAGGTCATCTATATCTACATCATCTACAGTAGTATCAACCTCAGGCTCATAGTCATCATCTCCGTGTGAAGGTGCAATAGCATCACCATCATCACCAGAGTCACCAACAAAACCATTAGAGCCATCATCATCAGATGTAACACCCTCATCCTCATCATCATCTATAGCCTCATTAGCAGCCTCCTCATCAGCCTAGTCTGACATCTCTTCATCAATAGAGGTACTGAAACCACAACCGGGCCAACAAGCATTCTACTCATTCCAAGACATACCAAGAGCATGAAGCTCATTCACCTATGGGAAGGAAGGAGTGGAATTGCCAAGGCTAGTAAGCAATGTGGCCAAGGGGCCAGCTGTCAGAGGCAGGACAATGGGATCAAGTCCACCAGTAGCAGAGGTTGTGGGAGCAACAGAAGGGGTAGGTGGAGGGGAAAGGTAAAAGTGATTGTATGCATAGGATGCATAATCAAATCATGGGTAGGGATGGTAGGCTGGGTAGGGATGAGCACACGACATGTTCATGTTGGACATGATTGAACAAAAGTCCTGATGTAGGTGCTCCTGGACCTAGAGTTTGTATGCCTATTGATGCTTCATGTATCCTATAAGGGTTTCATTTGACACACGAAACAAGGCACATGCAGTTCAGGTAGGATGAGGTGGTGGAGGTGCTCGAGTAGAGGTAGAGGCAGAAGCACAAGTAGAGGTAGAGGAAGAGGCACCAGATGTGGTGGAGAAGAGGATTAGGCACAAACTTCTGAATAGTGGTCTCAATGATACAAACTCCTTTCTGGGTAGGTCTGTAATGAAATTCATGGAAAAGAGATTTTTCAGTGGCAAATTGAAATAGACCACATATCAGCGCAGGGTACGCAGGGTGGGTGCCACGGGTATTCTTGCCTGAGTCGAAGCAAGTTATTTGGTGGAGGATGTATCTAGACCACTTGACTCCGAAATTCTCTAAGAGACAATACATGATCAGCGTAGTGTTCTCCACAATCTCCATTTGATTTTTCTTCAGATGGATATTGCATTTGATGACTAGGGCGAGGATTCTCCTCTTGAGATCTAAGATAGAGGAGGTAAGGGTTCTCTTCTTCTTATAGGGGAATTGAGGTTTCTTCAAGTAACGATGAATGTTAGGAAGAGTGAGATCATATTGCTTGTTGAATGCCTCAGGATCAACAAGGTCCAAATACTCGGGGTAATCCCTGTGTCAGTCTCATCGATACCTGAAAAAAAGATGTTTCAAGGTATCCTATGAGACATAGAATTTATTCCTGGCTATCATAGACATTAGGATCACTTGAGTATTAGGAGGGGGTACAAGGGTGTCGTAATTCCAACACAAGTTTGTGTAGAATTCAAGAACCATTTTTGTGCTAGTTATGGAATTGTTGTAGCACATGTGTTCAACACCAAAGGCTGAGAGATGGTGAATGTGTTACAACATTGCCACTTGATCCATGACCTCTTCACATCTCGGTCTAGGCTCAAAGAAGGCGTGAAAGGGGAAATGATTATGGGGAAGGAGGTCTTTATACTTATTTAAAACCTCATTTGAGACAAAGAGAGTCTCATCAAAGGAGATCAAGCGAGAAGAGGATGAAGATGACAGTGCATTGATAGGGGTGACTCTCTTCCTCCTATTGGAATCCATGAATTTAAAAATAGAGAGGAAAGAGAGAGAAAAAGCATGAAATGCACCACCAAGAACGTCCACGCCCCTAGGTTTAGCAAGGGGGAAGGGCAAGGGTAGAGAGCTTAGAGCTAATGGAGGTGGAATCGGTCGACTTCTCTCTAGTTGAGAGGGAGAATAGTCGGCCGAACCGAACTTACGAAAGCTCCATCCCGACCATCGGTAGAGTTCTGTGGACTCAGAAACTCGATTAATTGGCTTTTTAAAAAAGCTCTCGGCCATCGATCGGTCGAGTTGCCAACTCGACCGATGGTCAACCTAACCTAAATCTAGCCAACTTTGTTTCTAGCCATTAGAGTGCTAATTCAATTTGATTTTTCAAGTACATTATGAATATTGAACATACTTAGGAACATATCACTCATCATTGGGTACTATTTTGTGATAAAACATGCATTTGCAAAAAAATACCCAAAAAAAGAGAAAAAAAAGGCAAAATGAACATGAAAAATGGATTTTTAGCATACTAACAATCAAAGATGATAAAAACAGAGGTAAACATATAGGATAGATAACAACTCGTTAGAAGGCATGTTAGATTCATTCAAAGCGGTTATAAGTAATTTTGATCTAATAAAGTTAAATTTCTCTCTAGCTAGAGGTTTAATGAAAATATCCTCCATTTGATTTTTCATATTTACATGCGTGATATAGATATCCTTCTTTGCAATGTGATCATGGAGAAAATGATCACGAACCTCTATATGTTTAGCTCTACTATGCAAGATAGGATTATATGACAAGATAATTGCACTAATATTATCACAATAAATAGGAGAAGCATCAAAGTGAATGTTAAAGTCTTAGAGAATTTTCTTCATCCATAGGACCTGGGCACAACAACTCTCGACTGCAATGTACTCAACCTCGATGGTTTCTAATGCCACTGTGCTCTGTTTCTTGGAGAACCAAGACACCAAGCGTGGTCCTAGGAGGAAACAAGGGCCACTTGTGGACTTTCTATCAATCAAGCATCATGCATAATCCACATCCGTATAAGAAGTAAGAGTAAAGTTCCTTTACTTGGGATACCATAGTCTAAAACTTTGGGTTTTGGCGAAGTACCTTAAAATCCTCTTAACTTCTATAAGATGTGATTTCTTAGGATTTGATTGAAAGTGAGCACAGAGGCCAACACTAAACATTATATCAGGTCTAGAGGTAATTAAGTATAGTAAACTTTCAATCATACCTCTGTAGAGCTTCTCATCTACCTTCTCACCTTCTTCATATTTATCAAGTTTGGCAGTGTTTGACATGGGTGTGTCCATCAACATAATGTTCTCCATCCCAAAGCACTTAAGTGGTTCACTTGTGTACTTTCCTTGGTTGATGGAGTTCCCATCTTTTATTTGCTTGATTTGAGCCGAGGAAGAACATGAGCTCACCAATCATACTAATCTCAAATTCACTCTGCATAAGATCATTAAATTCTTTACAAAGATCAAGGTTAGTTCTTCCAAAAATGATATCATCAACATATATTTGTATGATAAGAAAATTGCTAGAAATGTGCTTTAGAAATAAGGTAGAATCCACTTTTCCCATGATATACCCATGATCTAACAAAAAGTTCTATAATTTCTCATATCAAGCCCTTGGTTCTTGCTTGAGACCACAAAGAGATTTTTGCAATAAATAAACATGATTAGGTAGACTATCATGTTCAAAGCCAGGATGTTGTGGAACATACACTTCCTCCTCAATTGTACCATTCAAAATGCACTTTTAACATCCATTTGATATAGAAGAAAATATTTATAAATAGCAAAGGCAAGAAACATACAAATGGACTCAAGTCTAGATACACTGGCATATGTCTCATCAAAGTCGACACCTTCTTGTTGATTGTAGCCTTGAGCCACTAACCTTGCTTTGTTCCATACCACTTTGCCTCTTACATCAAGCTTGTTGAGGTAGACCCATTTGGTACCAATGATCTTTCTATCACTTGATCTTGGCACAAGGGTCCGAACATTGTTCTTCTCAAATTTCTCTAACTCCTCTTGCATAGATAGGATCCATTCTTCATCCCCAAGAGATTCCTTGACATTCTTAGGCTTGAGTTATGAGATGAAGGCATTGTTGGCTTGTTCTTTGTTGAATGCAACCCATGTCTTCACTCTTTCAAATGGATCATCTAAAATCAGATCCTTTGGATGATTCATTGCAAACCTGGAGGTCGGATCCTTCTTTTCATCATCTTTGTCTTCTTCTTGAGTGGCCACCTCTTTTCCCTTTTGGGTGATTTTGAGATCTTTTAGAATAGGAATTACTTCACCTGCAACATCATCATTTGGAACGGTATCATTGGTAATAGAGGGGTCGTCTCAATAAGCTTTACATTTATAGATTCTTCTACTTTAGCAAGTTCAACATTAAAAACTCTATAAGCCTTGCTAGTAATGTTGTAGCCAAGAAAGAAAGCCTTGTAAGATTTCGGATCAAACTTGTCGAGAGAATCTCTCATATTCAAAACAAAACATGGACATCTATAAACATGGAAATACTCGATAGAAGACTTCCTACCACGCCATAGCTCATAGGGGGTTTTCTTTAGCGAAGGATGACTGAAAACCCAGTTTTGCACAAAATATGAGGTATTGACACCTTCAGTCCAAAATTTCTTAGGAGTATCATACTCTAGAATCATGGTCCTAGGCATCTCATGTAGGGACCTATTATTCCTCTCTACAACCCCATTTTGTTGAGGTGTCCGAGGTGAAGAGAAGTTATGTGCATAACTCGATTCTTGACAAAACTGCTCAAAAAGCCCATTTTCAAATTCTCCCCCATGGTCACTATGGATGGAAATAATGTGGCAAGAGGCTTCATTCTCAACTCATTTACAAAAGCTCAAGAAAACATCAAGTGTATCACTTTTAGATATGAGAAAGAAGGTCCAAGTATATCTAGAGAAATCATCGACAATAACAAGGCAATACTTGAAACCACAAAGCTATTGAGTTCACATTGATCCAAATAGATCAATGTGAAGAATCTCAAGATCTCTCTTGGTACTAAGGACTCATTTGGAATATAAGGAGGATTTGGTTTGTTTTCCTTGGGTACAAGGTTGACATTCCTCATCCTTTTCAAAATCCAACTTAGGAAGTCCCTTGACCAAGTCATTTTTGCTCAACTTCTTCAATTGATGCATATTTACATGACCAAGCTGGCGGTGCCAAATAGAACATTCTTGATATACAAGGATTCACCTACATCACCCTCAGATTTGACTATAACTTTCTTGTTGTCCCCAAAGGTGATCGATACTCTTTTCTTTTTGGTGAAATTGTTGATATGGCTTATATCACCCGTAATGTGCTTAGTGTAGCCACTATCAACAATCCATCTTCCTTTTTCCTATAAGAAAGGGGAATGTCGGTTCCCTACTTAAACTTTTGGATCCGTAGTTAGCTTGAAGACCCATTTCATCTTTGGTTTGGTCCCCTTAGGCTTGTAAGGACAATAAGTAGAGTAATGATCATCACATTTGCAATAAGAACAAACCACAAGATTCTTAGTGCCAGAAGACTCTCCTACAAAGAAGGAGGTCTCCTTGCTCTTTTTTTTATCTTTATCTTTACTCTTACCCTTTGATGCTCCCCCTATAAATCCCAAACCACTAGTACCACTTTGTTTGGTGGAATGGTCAGGGATTTCATTTAAGGAGTTCTTCCTAATAAATGTATATTTATCCCTTTTATTTATATATTTTTGATAGTTGTTTAGGATTATTTTGTTATTTATTCTCTTATTTTTATAATTAATTATTTTATTTTAGAATTTTCTCTTTAATTGGAGTTTCAATTTTATTTTCTTGGGTTTTGTAGGAAAATTACACAATTTGTTGCAGTCCTGAAATTCATATATACCCTCCACCAAAAGTGACATAACTCTTGCATTCAAACTCCAAATTTAGTGCACAAGTATTCATTGGAAAGGGAATTTAATTTCTAAAATAAAATCCTATTATTTGGATCTCTTTTGTTCTTTTAATGGGATAGAAATACATTCGAAATCACTGTTGCAAGAATCTACATTAAAGGGAGTTACATGGTCAAGATAATTGAAGACAACCAACTTTCGATTTGACCAGATCCAGAAAATTCAAAAATTAGTCTCCCTTTATTTTTTTCCCCCTCTTTTGAGGGCAGCCTACCCCCTCCCCCACCTATAAAAGGAGGGACTCTTCACTTGTAAAAGTATTCCATTCTTCATTCTATTTCATTCAATTTTTAGTTGTAGACCACATCTTGTATAATGTTGGATCTCATTTTAGTTTGCATTTCTTCTGGTCTTATTATGTCTGAGTAAATCTCTCTGGGGAATGGAAGTAGCCCCTTAGCCCGTTTCTATTCAATATAATCAATTATATTCCTGCATCGAACAAATGTCTTCTCTCTATTTCTTTGTGGTTATTTGGATGATCTGATATATTCTTATGGAGTGATATGACCGTGGATCTCTGTAAGAATGAAACAATAGTCTCTTAATTGCGATTATCATCTTTTCGTCTATTTAATCTTATTCTTGTTATAATCCTTGGTGACGCGACCACCTGAGCCTTGGGTTTGAACGTCAGTTTGAATTCACATGCTTTTTGATATGACCGTGGATAATGACATGTTGGATGGTTGGGCAATGATCCGTGAACACCGGGACCAACGGGTTCACGGGAAGTCTAACCCTTATGAGTTTGTCCGTAAGGACATGTAAACACAAGGTCCTGATTTGATCCTTCGAGTTTAGAATTTGATTAGTTGAATATGAACGTGGTTTTGGTGGTGATATTCCGGACCCCAAATCTTTATTTCTTGATAGTTAAATTTTATTTCAGCACTTTTATTTTTGTTCTTAGTATTAACAACTCTCTTAAAGCGGGATTTAATTCTTGTACTTGTAATCGAATTTGGATTTCGACTTTTCTTTTCCGTCATCCCTTGGATCGATACCTATCTATACTAAGTTGACTTGTTGTTCACAACAAGTTGACAACCGGGTTAGAAGGTTAAACTCTAGGACTTTTCCTAGTGATTGTTGCGTGCACAACGACACACATCAATTTGGCGCCGTTGCCGGGGACAACACAGTTGTTTTTCAGATCTAGTTGCCTGTATATCTTGTATAATCCTTGTTCATATTCTCTAACTTTCATAACTTTAGTCTTTTTTTTTATAATTTCTTTTAGATTTTTGTAATTTCTTTTTGCCTTCCGAGCACAATTCCGGAAGTGTATCTCCTCTTTCTGCTGAGTTTCCATTCCAGCAGTACTGCATTCTAGTTATTTTTTTGTAATTTTAGTTTATTAATAATTTTTTTTAGATTTATAATTTTTAGTTCTCCTTGTAATTTTTGACTAACCTTTTATCTCACAATCTTTCTTCTCTTATTCATTTATTGACATATCTTTCAGGAACTTTTCTTTTCCAATGGAGTGGGCATCCCAATATCCCCCACAATGTTATTATTGTGGTCTCTACCACCGTGCATCTCTTTCCTGTCCAACTCTACCCCATGTTTATAATAACACCCCTTTTAATTGTGAGCCCTTTCATCCTGGTGGGTACAATGTGAATCCACATTTTTCTGAGAACCATTATGGGGAACCTTCCTATCCATATTCTAATGGGGGATATGATCAACAAAATTTTTTGGGGTGTAACCAACAAAACCTTGGGGATTATGAACATGTTTATGAAACCCAATGTAATCCTCAACAAGAAGAGAAACTTAAGTCCCTAGAGAATATGGAAGCAAAAATCCTAACTAGCCAAACCTTATTGGCCACCTTACTAGAATCCCAAACCCAAAATATAGATTGTTCAAATTTGTTTCCTCATGAATTGGTGACACCTTATAATATTGAATCTTCCTACCAAGATGGACACAATGGAAATTACAATCCACCATCTTCTGGAGATTATTATGAGGAGCAATGCCACCCAAAACAATATGAGGAGTACTATGACCAAGGACACTATGGGGAGTGTGGCGAGGATGACTAAAATTTTGGGGTGTATAAATCATATGGTGAAATACAAATTGATCTTGAAGTGGAAGAGAGACTTAAGGCCCTAGAAAATATGGTAGCATAAGCACAAGCAAAACTTGAATCCATTCAAGCCATGTTAGCTACCTTTCTAGAGGATCAATCACAAACTCCCCCTATAGAGCTTGAGCAACCCAAGATGGTTCTTCTTGACGATGACGATGATGAAATAGAACAAACCATGGAGCCATATTTTGTGTGTGATGAGGACGTTGGTATCCCTATCTTTCCTTTAGAGACTCTTTTACTTGAATATGAAATGTCAAAGAAGGAGAGTCATTCTGAAGATCCAACAACTTCTCCCATCCTCAACATAAATTTGAATGATACCATAGACCACTACCCTTCTTTTGAGTCTATTTTGGATAATGAGAATCTAACCCCCTTTATGATTCTTCCCGAGCCGTCACAGCCAATTTCCATCCCACACATGGCTGGTCTAGAAGGGGAGATACCACCATTGGAAGAAGCCCACACACCCCCTTCTATTGTTTGCAAGGAAGACATCATCATCCCTCCTAAATACTTGTGGAACCCTTGTACAAAAAAAATAGAGACATATGTTACATCAACAATGAAACTTACCAATCCCAATGTTGATGGCATTGATTTTAAGGAGAAACAAAACACTTTTGTAAATGATTTTAAATTATTTGTATTAGCATCAATTCTCCCATATGCAGGTCATCATGATGGTGGAAAACCTGAACCAGATCCTCCACCCAACTCAGTTCATCATGCTCTACTGGAATTACTAGTTGGGTACCCGTCAACCTCCCCTTATCCACATCCATCTTCAACACTTCCCTTGCTATCGAAGGAAGATCTAAGGATAGTATTGGAGGGAATGCGAGGTGAAAGAAAATATGAGCAGCCCACTGAGCTTCTACAATTACCCTATCATAGGGTACATTATGAAGCTCCTCAGATAAAGGTCTCATCCCTCATACACATCCCCTTCAGCTGGACATTTTTTGAGCTACCTGGGCCACCTGGAAATCCTCGCTCTTCTCTTCCCTCCATCTCGGGTTTTGATTTTTCTCGGGACGAGAAACAATCTAAGTCTGGGGTGGAGGTGGGTGGTATGTTTCTATTCCACCCCCTTATCTTTTTTATTCTTGCAATATTTCTACCTTTTTTTTGTTTTGCATATAGTTACTTTGTTCATGGTCATTATCTAGTCGGCCATGTTTTTATTTCTTTTGTTGCAAAATGGCCTTTATCTAGTCGGCCAATATGAATAAATGTTTATTATTGTACCCCTTTGAATTTAGTAAACCTTTTGCAAAAATTGTAACAAATTGCCATGTCTGAAACCACCATGTCACCTAGGATCCCAAAATAACATCACTCCTTGGAAAAGTTGGCAAGCCGTATGGAATCAATCAAAACCAAACACAAATTTTCTCTATTTTTAAACTTTTGATTAACTTGATGAAAATCTTGTATAATGTGATTGACATGAATGTTCTTTCTGATGGAATGACACTTTCAAAAAAAAAGTATGAAGTTATAAGCACAAGGACACCTTTTATTTCCCCATTATTTTCTTTCTAAAAAAAGACAAGCAAAGAATCACAACCAGAAAAAAATCAAGTCCGGGGTGGCATGCTTCCCATATAAAAAATTCCATACCCCACAAAGGGGCGTACCATCAAAAGATGCCAAAAGTGCACATTAAAAAAATTGTGACCAATGTAGCCACAACTCCACAAATTTAAATCCCAAGTCGAATAGAGGAGGGATAAAAAAAATCATCACTTCCTTCTTTGTTTTCACACCACCTAATTTCATCTTGTTCTTGTGCAACAACTAAAAAAAACATTTATAATAATGAGAGTGTCAAAGCAAAAGTAAGATGAAGCATGTTTTTCTACAAAATCTTGATTTTGAACCAAGATATGATATTTGTTTTTAATAGGGAATATAGAATTTTGTGTTTTGTGGTTTTAGGAGATTGGGTTGCTTGGAAAAATTTGGAGGTAAGGAATAAAGTGATGTTACAAGGGTGAGGATATACATGTTGTTAGTATAAATTGGAATAATTTGTGATTTTATTTGTTTGCGGACAAACAAAGATTCAAGTCTGGGGTATTTTGATAAATGTATATTTATCCCTTTTATTTATATATTTTTGATATTTGTTTAATATTATTTTATTATTTATTCTCTTAGTTTAATAATTAATTGTTTTATTTTAGATTTTTCTCTTTAATTGGAGTTTTAATTTTATTTTCTTGGGTTTTGTAGGAAAATTACACAATTTGCAGCAGTCCTGAAATTCATATATACCCTCCACCAAAAGTTACATAACTCTTGCATTCGAACTCCAAATTTAGTGCACAAATATTCATTGGAAAGGGAATTTAATTTACTAAAATAAATTCCTATTATTTGGACTGCTTTTGTGCTTTTAATGAGAGATAAATACGTTCGAAATCACTGCTGCGAGAATCTGCATTAAAGGGAGTTACATGGTCAAGATAATTAAAGACAACCAACTTTCGATTTGACCAGATGCAGAAAATTCAAAAATTGGTCTCCCTCTATTTTTTCCCCCTCTTTTGAGGGAAGCCTACCCCCTCCCCCCTATAAAAGGAGGGACTCTTCACTTGTAAAAGTATTCCATTCTTCATTCTATTTCATCCAATTTTTAGTTATAGACCACATCTTGTATAATGTTGGATCTCATTTTAGTTTGCATTTCTTCTGGTCTTGTTATGTCTGATAAATCTCTCTGGAGAATGGAAGTTGCCCCTTAGCCCGGTTCTATTCAATATAATCAATTATATTCCTCCATCGAACACATGTCTTCTCTCTGTTTCTTTGTGGTTATTTGGATGATCTGATATATTCTTACGGAGTGATATGACCGTTGATCTCTATAAGAATGAAACAATAGTCCCTTAATTGTGATTATCATCTTTTCGTATATTTAATCTTATTCTTGTTATAATCCTTGGTGACGCGACCACCTGAGCCTTGGGTTTGAATGTCGGTTTGAATTCACATGCTTTTTGATATGACTGTGGATAATGGCATGTTGGACGGTTGGACAATGATCCGTGAATACCAGGACCAACGGGTTCATGGGAAGTCTGACCCTTGTGAGTTTGTCCATAAGGACATGTAAACACAAGGTCCTGATTTGATCCTTGGAGTTTAGAATTTGATTAGTTTAATATAAACGTGGTTTTGGTGGTGATCTTCCGGACCCCAGATCTTTATTTCTTGATAGTTAAATTTTATTTCAGCACTTTTATTTTTGTTCTTAGTATTAACAACTCTCTCAAAGAGGGATTTAATTCTTGTACTTGCAATCTGATTTGGATTTCGACTTTTCTTTTCCGCTGTCCCTTGGATCGATATCTATCTATACTAAGTTGACTTGTTGTTCACAACAAGTTGACAACCGGGTTAGAAGGTTAAACTCTAGGACTTTTCCTAGTGATTGTTGCGTGCACAACGACATGCATCACTTCCCTTTGAGGAATTTCTATAGGGATGCTCTCAATCTATAGTTATCATCATTTAAGGAAATAATGGTAGAAGATAAACTAGATATGTCATCCGTAGCATGCGCAAGATCAGCCTCAAGACATAAAACTTTTGTTAAATATGAATCTTTTTCAAGAGAGATAGAAGCAACATTAACACTAGGTAATAAAGGTCTAGAAGATAGATCATTTACTTGATCTAGTAACCTAGAATTTTCAGATTTAAGCATTTGGATTTGTTTAAGATAGAAATCTCTCTCTCTCTTCTTTTTGAGCATCAATAAGGGGCTTAAATTCAACATTTTCAGTTTTAACTATTTCAATCCCTTTAAGGCGATTTTGGTTTTCTTCCTTAAGATTCTCAATGTTCTTAAGGTAGATGCCATTCTCAACTTCAACCCCATTGAATTGGAGATCAAGATCAAGGTATTTTCCTCGCAAATTATACAAACTCTCAAGATTAGTTTTCTCATTCAATTTAAGAATTTCAAGTTTAGCATAGAGATCATCAATGATTTTTCCTAACCATTTTCTTTTAGATTTACATTTAGCAAAGGATGAATGAGTAGTCATAAGCATGTCAATAGCAACTTCCTTAGATAACTAGTTCAAGCTTACCTCACTTACCTCACCAATATCTTCACTACTAGAGGCCATGAGTGCAAGGTGGCATTCTCCATCTTCTTCAGAACTTGAGCTGAAGATGAAGCTTCCCAATCTTCATGAGCTGCATTCTTGTGTCTTTTCTTCTTCTTGTCCTTCCTCTTGTATTTTCTCTCCTTCTTGTATTCCTCTTCCTTCTTTGAGCTGCCCTTGTGGTGAGACTTTCTTTACTTGGGGAATTCACTCATGTAGTGCCCCTTTTGCCTAAACTTGTAGCATCTCATAGTATAAGAGGAGGAGACTTGCTTTCCCTTGAAGTGTTTGTCCTTGATGTAGTTTGTTTCATGCTCACTAGGGCCTTCATCTTCACTAGAGGAGGAGGAAGAAGTCTGGCAAGCAAGTTGTTTTTGAAGGATGACAACCTTCGCTTGTGCTTTGAAAGCACTATCTTTGATTTTCCTGGCTTCCTTCTCTTCTTGCTTGGCTTCTTCTTCTTGCTTGTCAAGCCTAGGCTCTTGGACTTGAAGGTTGCCAATGATCTCTTTGGTTGGGATCTCACCAAGGATCCTCACTTCTTCAATGGAAGTGACCTTTGACTCTCATCTCTTGGGTAGAGTCCTCAAGATCTTGGAGTTGATTACACCTCTATCCAAAGTGTTTCCCAATGCAGCCATCCCATTGATGATGACATTGAGTCTTGAGTACATCTCCACAATCCCTTATTTCTTACCCATCTTGAAGTTCTCTAGAAGGTTGTTCAACATGTAGATCTTTGCCTCCTTGACTTGCTTTGTGCCTTCATAGGTGATGCACAATTTGTCCCAAATCTCATAGGTGGTGTCCCAAGATGAGATCCGGTTGAACTTCGTTGGGGTGGGGGATACATAGAGGATGCTTATGGCTTTGGAATTGAGTTGGGCTTCTTTGAGTGTTGCTTCACTCCATGTTTCTATAGCTGTAGTTGGCTCCTTGTAAGGTGTGACCATCACCTTACACATGTCAAAGTTCATCTCTTGAATGTAGAACTGCATACACCTCTTCCAATAGAGGAAGTTGGTGTCATCAAAGACAGGAGGAAGCATGGAGAATCCTCACTCTAGGTTGAGAGAACCAAGTAGGTTTTCGCCCATCTTCTCATCTTATGGGGGATTGTTGGAGAAGATCCTTGTCTCTGATACCACTTGTTGGATCTAAGTGCTCTAGAGGGGGGTGAATAGAGTTACAAAATTTTTCACAAGATAGATTAGACCTTAAAATTATATCAAATCGAAACCAAAGATTAAGTGCAATTTGAAGTCCTAACTAACAAGCATAGAAAGGATGAGAGGAATTGATATCAAGCACTTGATAAGGTGATGTAGAGTGGTTCCACACTTCAAATTAGAAGTGAGTCAGTCCACTACCTTGTGAGGTTAACCTCTAGGACTTTACAGGTGCTTTTCTCTATATTATCACCAATTAGATTTATAACCACCAAAGGATTTACCCATCCAAGAAAAAGGAGTATGCACCTTACCAAGGACTTAACCCACTTTGCAAGACTCTTCAGACTCACCAAGGTCTTACCCACTCAAGCAGAAGTCTTCTGCCTTCAAGGACTTTGGTACTCCTCTTGGATCTTCAGCCTTTTCCTTCTCCTTCACCTGGAGCAGATCAACACCTCTTCATCAACCTTGAAGAGGACTAGCTACAACTCCTTCACTCTAGGAAGCTTGATTCACCTTTTCTTCATGTAGGAAGGGGATAGGGAAGTAGAAGAAGATGAGAGATTTACATGAACAAGGTTGGAGATCTCTTACAAAAGGCCAAACTCACTCATAATCACAAAATGAAGTGTAAGCTAGAGAGAGAAAGGGGCTCAAGGAGTTGTAGAACACTCAACTGTAGCTAGGACTTAGAATATCTTGAATGAGTAACCTTAGAATGAACTCCAAGGGGTCCTATTTATAGCTGAGGGTGCTCCCTTGAGTTGGAGATCACTTAGGGTTGAAAAATAAATATTTTCCACAATGCAAAGGATCTATTTTACCCAAAAAAACTCAACAATGGTTATAATCACTTTTTCTACATTTTTCGTATAGTACATTCGGTCGAGTTTCAATAAAGGTATCTTGATCGATCAACTAAAAGACAAAGCCAATTTTCATACTATCGGTCGAGATTGTTCTAGGAACTTGACTGATGAGCTAAAACTGAGTTTGCGTCATGAGTCAGTCGGTCGAGTTCTATGAGTGTACAACTCAAACGGTGGGTCAACTTCAAAAAATCCATCATAGGATCGGTCGAGTTTCCAACTCGACTGATGAACAGCCTGAGACAAGTTTTTAAAGTTGACTTTTGAGTGATTAAACCTTGGTATTAAGTGTCCCTCATTTTTTTTCATCTTAGTTACAAGCCATATCATCAATACAAGTGATTACAAAATTCTTATAAGTTCGTTTGGAGTGAGTTCCCAAATTACACACTGGCATTGCATTTGACTTGAACTTGGACAAGCTAGGGCTTGTGTAATTTGATCCTTTTCATGTACCTAAAGCCTGAAATCCAACTTGAACAAACATATTAGATACATGGGAATGGAATGGTTAAATCATTATCAAAATATGGGCAATGTATAACCCTTAGGTCAACAGAGTGAACTAACACCCATCAAAATTGATGCACTAGACCAAACCGACCATCATTTGACCCAGTTTGCTTCCAAACCAAGCAAAAAAATAAAACTAATCATGCTAATTCACGCGATGTCCAAGTTTGTTATAATACTTATTAAACTAGTAGACCAAATTGAGGATAAAATGTTTATATATTTGACCTACTTATACCATAATGTATCTATATTTAGTTCACCAATATTATTAGTGCAAAGCATGCTGACAAATTGGGGAGTCTGTAGTTGATATTTCAATAGTTTGTGTCAGTCACTAGGATAATAGACTTCTCCATGAACCAATAAAGATGTTGAGCTTAATCTCACAATCACAAATCACTTAAAACTCAGTGACCTTCAGGAACAACACCATAGTGGTTGTATAAGCTCATTACGTGAAAGAAATGTCTACTTGAGTCAATGGAAAAGACTGTTTATGTTACCACATAAAAATTTGAAGTAGGGATTGTCTACATGGGAAACTGGAAAGAATGTATCTTGAACCTATCATAGATATCAAAAAGAATATATTTTGTGCAAGAAATATTAGTAAACTTGACCAAGCAAGAATGAATAAATAAAACAATAGTTATAATGACACCTACATTGAAAGACAAACCTTTTTCTTGGTGTCAACATGTCTCCTCTTTTCCTATATGCAGTCTATTTAAGATTTACATTGAGACATCTATGTAGTCTTTTGTTAGAAAAGTAATCCTAACAAAAAGAAAATAAAAATGATTGTCAATCAACACCTAAACAATTTGTAGGGTAAGAAAACCCAAAGGGATAAGAATTACTAATTAGCCAAGTAATCAAAACCCTAGAAACATTGTTTGAGTACACAACAAATATGAAGCCAGTTCAGTAGAAAAAATGCATAAAATGAGCAAGAAGCCAAAAGGAACATTTTCTTTCACCCATTCTATACCTAAAATCTTCAATCTCGAAGATGACATGGCATAATTGTGCCACATCTAGATTGTGTTGTCTGGACATGACAATTCAGTTCAACTACCTAATACATCAAACATAAACTAAAAGTTAAAGGAAATATTTTGATCCCTTAACCATAAAAATTCAAAGTGGCAGAGAAGAAAAAGGCAAAGTTCATACCTATTTTTGAAGAAAGAACTAAAAAAGTCCTTGATTCCACATCATGAGTACATCACTTGAGATGTAGAGTCATGAACATTGTTTAGGTTACATATTTATGAATGCGTTTATACATACATTTATCAAACTCTCCTCCTAAAATCGGTGCACTATCTATTTATGCCTCATCTAAAATTTTAATGGATCTTCTTTCATACTAGAACAAGCTCAACCACCACACTAGAATCCAGATAGGGTACCTTGGTTACAGGGAGGGGCAAAGTGGTAAGATGGATAAATAAGAAATGTTTTGCAGTTAGCCATAGATTATTCCACAAGGACTTGATAGAAAATATACAATACACACAAAATAAGTAGATAAATTCTCTAAAAAATGAAGTTGTAGCCTACCTGGTGAGTTTAGATCTGGAAAAAACACATTCCACGTAAGGCTCTAGTGATATAAGTATATCCTAGTAATTATTCATCTCTAGTTACCCCTAATGAAGTATATTGATATCAAATGTATGGATATAGAACAATTAATACAGAATATGCAAGAGTTTATTGGCATAAAAATGCCTTGCCAACCTCCAACCATGCATTTACAAATTAAACTTGAGAATATAATAATATGAATGTATAATCATTGTTCCACTTTCTATACAAATAAATAAATGACTCTAAATAATTCTAAATAGAAGTCATGTGATTATCTCAAATTAATGCAAGTAGTAAGCTTTTCAGAATATATACCTATATAACTTTCCAGAGCTTATGTGCTCATACTTGCTTATAGTATTATATTGAATTGTCTAAATACTTCTTTTTTATAGTTGTTGGTACTTAAAAAAATCATTCAAACTTTTAACTTAATCTAGCCAGGCATCGACTAATTCTGAACCAATATAAATCTCACGTGTTATCTCCTTCCTAGAATTTCCACCCAAACTATTGGTCATTTGAACTAATTTAACCAATATGGCATTAAATAATAAGTATTCAATGATGTAGAAATAACATGTGTAAGGATAAGTGGATAGATTGAAGAGATGAAAGGTACCTTTGAGAATAGAAATAGAAATAGGGGATGAATGATTTGAACAAGGTCAAAAGGAATATTTCATATTGTATCCCAAGATCAAATTAGTGGTACAAATATCCAGTTCCATATTTTTATAGTTAGAAGATGCAATAACACGAGTCAATGACTTTGAGGATTTATCCAATACTCATATTGTATAAAAATATAAAAATAGTTGTCCAGTATCTATTGTACATATGACATCCAAGAAAATAGAGTTTCATTACTGAAAATATCATAGATAATGAAGTATATAAGAAACTGAGCAAAGAATTCAAAATGTTGGGTATTATACGTTTTCAACTTCTTTCTCTATTCTACTCAATCTTATGATATCCTAATTACATGAGCTAGATCTAGAGGACACTAGAATTATCCCACTTTAGAGAAGTTCTAACTTTTGAGAGGTTTTTAATAAGGTTGTGTGCTTTATAATTTATACTCAATATATAAGAACTCCTTGTTTTTGTATTGATTGGAAAGCAGATGCTCCAGACCATATTTAAGAGAGGGCATATTTATATTTATCACATTTAATTTGGAGAGTCTTTTAATCTAATATAATAAATAAATTCATTTGGTTCGGCAACACAAAAGAAATCAATCTTGAAACTTGAAATCAAACTAAAATGTTTTCAAACCAACATAGAACTATTAATTAGAAGAATTTTATTGAGAAGTTTCCTAGTGTGACCCAATCCAAATAATAATCAATAGGAAGGTGTAGGTAAGACACATCTTGGGACATTGAAATAGTTACAAGTTGGTGGCCTCCTTAAGGCTAATAAAAAATGAGGCACAGACATATGGCTATTCAGAGGTTACAAGTTGTTATGTACATATTCCCATGAAGCTAACCTATTTTGAATCTTTAAAGAGGACACCATGATTGTACCTGTGAGCTGATAGAACTTTCTAGATAGTCTACATGAAGTCACATAATAATCTATTGCAATGAATAGTGCATCTTCCACATACATCCTCTTTTATTTGCTTCTCATGCACACAAAAAATTGAATGATATAGAGATCATAAAGCATCATTTCCGTTGTGTATTATACAATATATAAGTCAACTAAACAAAAAAATGCATAAATATGAGACATGGATATTTCAATACCAAACACAAGTAATCAGGAAAAGTGTAAAAAGAAATATCAGTTTTTCCATTAGCCTGAAATTTGTACACAAAGGAACTTTCAAAAATACTACAGCTTTTGCCTATATAAGCTTGTCATCCTCTTTTATCATGTGAAGAAAGACTTTTTACAATAAACACATGAATTTAAAAGGATACGATGACCCCATAAATATACCACCTTTACTTCAATAAGATGTACAATCTGGATAAAATTGAAGTTTTACAAAATATGACAATACTTGCTAAATGATATGAAAAAAATGCAATACATTGTGTTTTTCATACACAAGCAACAAATATTCAATTTTCCATAAATTAACATAATAGAAAATATATAATATGCACACGCATCAATATCATGTAATATAGCAAAGGTACATGAACTTAAAAGAGTTGAAACAAATTTTGTACAATTCTAAAGTGCGTTAGAAACATATGATTAGTAATTTTGAGTTTGCTTGTAGAGGTCTATGTCCATTAGAACAAAAAACACCTTCCATGTCAATGTAAGCTTCTCTAATTTTTATGAGGACATGATTGGCCCAAATCTAGCCCTTAACCTGAGGTTTTAGGTGGATATTATCTGGAACTGAACCCTACATATTTTCCATGTAATAATTCATGTATAAAATCAGACTCATGATAATGTTGATTTCTTAATCATACAATTTATAATTGACACGCTAAAATCATTAAAATACTACTTACTTTTATGAGAAATTTCAAAACACCTCTTCTCGTGGTCTATTGAATTGGCCCAGATGCAACCCACTTTGGTCTAATTTCTTCAACATCATAGACATTTTTGTCAATATCAAAGAACATTAAACAACTTTAAGGGAGTGGTCCACAAAGAAAAAGAATCAATATAGATAGAAACAATGTGGCGATCATTGTTAAAGATATATGTTTTATCTTGGCTTTGAAGGCTCCAATGGCCATGATTAGGAACGTGATTCTAGATTGGATAGTTATTAATGATATTTTATTCATGATAGACATTTATTCAATTAAATCTAATTCCAAACAGTAAATTCATCAAGGGATTAGAGATATACAAGACCTGACTTATATGTCATTGCAACCAAAAATCTCATTATGGAAGTGGAGAAGTGAAAGCATGGTCATTATGAGTAAAAAGTTCTTGTGCATTGCATCTAATATGAATCTATCATGAAGTTGAAATGTTGAATTTCAATTAGTTTACCAAGGGTGTAGACACCAAACAGAAAACCAATAAAAGTATTAAGGAAATGTATCATGTGTGTGAAAAATGTATGACAACTACCATAAAAGTAGCACATATACATATCCATGTTCCACACTAGTCAATAATTAAGATGTGAAATATGCCTAACAGAGTGACTCAACTTGTGTATCATGGTTCTAGTTTCGTTGAAATATATTTTCAAGGGTTTGAAATTAAGCTTTTCGAAATTTAAGATCATGTGATTGTTCTATACTCGAATTTTGTTTTGGATGTGGGTTTTCTTGATTTGATATATACCTTGATTGTGACCACATGATCTGAAGCAAAATGTAAACTTCTTTGCAAAATATATACAAAAAGATGTGTTTAGTTATTCTTAGAAGTTATCTAGAATTGTACTAGAGAATAGTAAAACAAATAATGTATTAGTTTAACGTGTAAACTCCTATGTTACCTCTTCGAAGTTGGTATAAATATAAGAAAATTTAGACCCATCATTACAATCCAAAAGTGTATGAAGAACAAGTAAATACGCACAGTGGTATAATATTTTATTGAGTCGACATAAAATACATATACTACTCTTTATCTATTGAAATATCTATATATCATCACAAACTTTCATATGCATACATTAATGTTGAACATTTGATTCCAAATTTGATGCCAATTCAATTACTGGTGGTATTTTTAAAATCTACATCGTTTCACGTGCAAGTCTATATCTTATATATAGATTCATAAGTGTTGCAAAATATGAGGAAATAGATTTTTGGTCGAACATTTAACCAGTCATATGAAAAGAGTGTTGAAGATGTTGTACTGAAATAGTCTCAGATGTGATAAAAACTTATTACAGAAGCATTACTGACAAACGTATAAATACAAAGAAGAAACACCAGATTTAGCGTGAAAAACTCTCCTCAAGATGATAAGAGAAAAATCACATGACAATATCGGCTAACAAATACTATGTAATTACAATTATAAGTCATACTTTTTGGATTTAATTACCCCTAAATTCAGGTATCCCTCCCCACACAAGAACAAGGATGATGGAGAAGAGAATCACAAACAAAGTGTACAAAACCTCCCTCTTTACGTGACCTCCTCACGATGTCGATGTTGTTGTTAGGGACCGCTTGATGTCATTGTGACCGTTGACTAGGTCAGATTGTTGTCGATATTGCAAAATTGTGTTTGTAACCGCCAACTGCTACATTGCTTCAAAGTAAAGTCACTGACCCTCTCTTATCAACCAAGAAAGTTTCTCTCTCAGTGCAATAAATGTGTCATTGACAGTTACCTGCTACTTTACATCAATGCAAAATCATTGACCCTCTCTTATAAACCAAGAGAGCTGATGCAAGGATTTTGAATCACTTATATAGACTTGTTTTACATGTGTTTTATGTGTTTATTAGTCACTTTTGTCATTAGTATCGCATGATTCATTCGCTTTAGTCTATAATCTGATTTTGTATCAAATCTCTCATATTTTATCTTTTTTATTATAAATGATCATATTGATATGTTTTAGCATAGATGATTTGGCTTTATCTTGAAATTTCAGGAAGAATGGATATACACAGCTGTCGATACCATCGACATACATCGATAGTATTGTCACGGTCATAGTGAGATAGCCGCAAGGAGCCAAGATGAGTCGATACCATCGACTGGGAAGTCGATGTTAGTGAGATACCTACAGCGAGCCAGCAATCAACCCGTCCATACTATCGACACAAAGTCGATACTATCGACATTGCCCAGCTTCAGTGTCGGATTGGTGATAAAACCGATGCCTAAAGGTGTCTATACCATCGACACTAAAGTCGATGGTATCGAGTCTGCATCAGTGGGAATGTTAGAGAAAGAGACAACTTGTCGATATCATGACGGGTCGATACCATCGACTCGCGTCGATGGTATCGACGCCGTCAGGAAAGGTTTTGTTTCAGATCAATTCTAATCGGACGGTGGTGATCTTTTGGAGACCTAAAGTGGTCCATATACCTTATTTCGGTGTCCCTAAGCAGGGTATCACGTGGTTAGTCATTGCACAAGTCTCGAGGAGAGGTGGAGAGAAGAACAGAGTCCAGAATCACGCCCCGATCGTCCCGAGAGCCGCAGAAGACGTTTTCTACCACCGGAAGGCTGTAGATCACACACTCTACATCAAGGAACGCCCAGATCTCCTCCATCTATGGGTTTACATCACTTTTATTCACATTTTCTCCATATTTTCCCTTTCTCCCATCATGTCTTTCATTGAGATGAACATGCGGGGCTAATCCCCTTTGTCTTTAGGACCAGGAGTAGCCCGGGTAATCGTTGTATGACATTTTTGCCATAGTAATTCATATTTTGTCTCTTAAATCCGTGGTATGATTTCTTTTTCTTCATTATATCATTATGATTGATCACCCTAATGATAATCTAATGCCATTAATTACTTTGAAAGAAGAATTAATGGTTGAAAACAAACAAAATTCACATTAACTAATAAATCCTTTGAACAAGGTGATGAACATTTAATGGTGGAAACCCAGAGTTTGGTCTTCATGCACCTAGTTTAGGGTATAGGTTACTACTACCGTGGAACCGACCTAGATTTAGGTAGTGAATTATATCACGACAGTGAACAATTCTAAATACAGGCCACTACCCAGAATGATAGATGGATTTAATTAATTATGTAGGAATGAATACAATGAGAACCTACGGTGCAACCACAATCCTAAAGATTCCCATCTAAATTGATTAAACTAAACATTTAATCGATTGCTTTGTTTTCTTTTATTTTATTTTCTTTTTCAATCAACTCTCAAAACCTTTCAATTGGTCTAGCTGATCGTGAGTAATTAGTAAGTAGTCTACCGACATTTTAGTGTCTCTGTGTTCGACTCGGGCCTCACAAAGGCCTATATTACTCTGATGCGTGCACTTGCGTTATACACATGGAAAAATCATTTCATGTTTTTGGCACCGTTGTTGTGGACACAGGAACTATCGGCACTACGAGTGCTGCAAGTGGCCACTCTAGGCCACATTTTATTTTATTATTATTATTGAAATTCATCATTTATCTTTCATAATTAGCAATCTCCTAGCACTGTACTGAATCAAATTTATTACCTTGCAGGTACCAGTGCATGGTGAAGACGCATAGCACAGACTACACACTGCCATCACCAGAGGTTCCACCGTTGGGATCAGATGACAAGGAGAAGAACATTCAAAATTAACCTGAGGATTTAGATTCAGACTCTGAACCAGAGGCCATGGCTGAGGAATAGGCAATATGGGAGAAGATAAAGGTTTCTTCCTCATCAACATCAAAGGGGCCGATAAAAAGGCAGGTAGTTAACATTCCAACATATAAGATTGATCCAACACTGATAAACTTGGTCAAGTATCAAGCATTTCATGGGCTGAAGAATGAAGACCCTGTTGCCCACATCAGCACTTTCGTGGAAAATTGTGATATGATCAAGATAGATAGGTTTCCACAGGAGACACTATATCTGAACCTGTTCCCCAACTCTCTTGCAGGTAATGCACGAGAATGGTTGCATAACCTTGATGATGAGACTGTCGAGACTTGGGCTCAAATGATCGAGGTTTTCTTTGAGAGATTCTTTCCACCGGAGAAAACTAATGACCTAGTATGGAAGATCCACAATTTCTGTCAAAGGGTTGTGGACACATATTCTAAGACATCGAAGAGCTTTCAGATAATGCTGTGGAAGTGTCCACATCATGGGCTAGATAAAGAAAAACAAGTGAAGATCTTATACTTTGCTTTAAATGAGCACGATAGGAGCAATCTAGACTCAGCAGGTTCCAGTTTCTTCTTGAACAACATTGGCACTAGGTGTTGGGAAATCCTAAAAAATATGGCTAGAAAGCAATCATGGGGCGAGAGAGACACACCAGAACAGGTTCGAGTCACATGTGAGTCAAAGGCCATCAAGGAGCTGAATGAGAAGATGGATTTATTAGCCAAGAAATTACTAGAAAAAGAAGACGGGGAATCTGATGATGAGGCACAAGTGAAGTTTATGCGCCAACAACAGGGGTACAGAAACAATGATTATTCTTGGAGGAAAGATAAAAAAAATCATGGAAGGACCCAAACAATTTCCTGCAGGACCCCGATGCCAAACCACAACCGTCGGCAGAGGACAAGAGCAATGAGTTGCTCAATCAAGTAATCAAGCAGAATCAAGAACTCATGAGCATGTTTGGCCAACAAATTAAGCAACAAGGAGAATTTATGAATCAATTTGGGCAAAATTTACAAAGTCATGGGGCTCACATGAGAACTTTGGAGACATCGTTAGCACAGATGGCAGCTGAGATAGCAAATCTGAAAAAACCAACGCAGCAAGGTTTTCCCAGAAATACAAATGTTCCAGGAGGACATCAACAAGCCAAGGCAATTATGTTACAGAGTGGAAAGAAGATTTTAAACTCTAAGGCCGATGAACCAAGCACACCCCAGCCAGAAACCACAGGTGAGGCCACAAAGGAGGTTACAATCACAGAGCCAATGGAGGATGCGGTAGAGGATGCCACACCAAAAACCATTACTGAGGAAGAGACTCAGAAGAGGACACCATATGTGCCGCCACATCAGAGGGTACAAACTGTCCCAGTCCCGTATCCAAACAATTTGAAGGCTATGAAAGTGGACGCTCAGTTCAAAAATTTCCTAGATAGTTTTAGGAAACATTCTGTCCACATTCCGTTGTTAGAAGCAATAGAGCAGATACCCTCTTATGGTAAGTTTCTGAAAGATATACTTACAAAGAAAAGGAAGATTCCTGATATTGTGGTCATGGTTCTTAAAGAGCAAGTGAGCGCCTTCATTTTGGGCACATTACCACCAAAAAGACAAGATCTGGGCTGCTTCAATATTTCATGCTACATCGACAAGGTGAAATTCGGCGAAGCATTGTGTGACTTCGGGGAAAGTATTAATTTGATGCCTCTTTTGACTTTCAAGAAGCTGGGACTTAAAGAATCGAGGCATAGCAACATGATGATTCAGCAAGAGGATAATTTTGTAGTTAAGACGTATGGTATTTGTGAGGATGAACTGGTTAAAGTTGATAGGTTTGTATTTCCAGCAGATTTTGTGGTAATGGAAATGCAAGATGACCAAGGGAATGAGCTACTCTTTGGAAGACCCTTCCAAGCTACTGCAGATATGATACTACAAATGGGAAGAGGCCGTCTGACATTGGGAATAGCAAATGACAGATTTGAAATGGTTATGCCCACAAGTACAACACAATCACAAGAAAAGGAGCAATGTCGCATGGTGAAACATTTTGATCAAAACATTTCTCTTTGTTTAGGGAAGCCATTTCTAGAAATGGCTCGTGTAATGACCAAGGTAGATAAGTGGACACTGGCTGTAGATATTATGGAACAAACCAAAGTTGTTTCTCTTTGTAGATCTATGGGTTATCCAAATGATGAAGAGGAGGAAATTCCTCTTTCTACTGAAGATGATGCAATAGCAAGTTTTGTCCTTGACACATATCCAAAAGTGCCCCTTGAAGCTTGCCTTGTTAACATAATGCATGACTGGATGAGAAGCAAGTCATTACAAGAATGTGTCAAGATGCTTCAAGTGCTTCTGTGCTATTATGCCAAGCATTATGAAGATCTTGGGCCACTCCCACCACCGCTTCACTAATCATTGATCAGTCCACAAGAATTAGAACTGAAGCCACTGCCTCCTCATTTGAAGTATGCATTCTTAGCCGATTGCGAAAGATTACCGATGATTATTTCAGCATATCTAAGTGCCAGTGAAGAAGAGCAGTTGATGATTGTGCTAAAGAACCACTGTGGCACATTCGGGTGGTTAGTTGTTGATATTAAGGGGATTTCCCCTACACTTTTCCAGCACAAGATTCGGCTCAAGAAAGGATCCAAACCTGTAATTCAGCCACAGTGTAGACTCAATCCAAGCATGATGGAGGCCGCCAAATGAAGGAAGATGAATAGTAAAGTGAGGATGAAGCCCGTTTAGGAAGCAGCTAGTCAGAAGAGTCTCCCTCTCCTTGGTGAATTCACCAGACTTTGTCAGAGAGAAGAAGTTGAGTTGGTTTTCCAGAGCCTTTATGGAAAAAGAATACTTAGACAAGGGTCGCTCTCCTTGTTATTTGAAGAAGATCTTATCCATGATGTTATACATGTGTAGGCAGTTGTCTTCTTTAGTGAAAAATTGTTTCATCTCGTCCCATGTAGTCTTGGCATTACAGTGCCACATGTACTTGACTGCTAACCTCTGGCTCCATGCATGCCCAAAGTCATGAGTGCACTTGACTGTTGCCTATGACCTAGCAATTGTCAGGAATAGTCAGTGAATCATCGGTGATAAATTTGAGTTTACCTTGGTACTCAAGGAAAGTTTAGACAATATTCATCTATAGTAGAAAGTTTTCATCATTAAGTTTAATAATAGATATGTGTGACATATCATTGTAAACAATAGTCAGCTTAGCAACATCACCCATGATGAGGTGAGTAAGGTACTGAATATAATGGTATGATACAAATAGAAAGAAAAGTACCATAATGTAGCACGATACAAACAGAAAGTAAAAAAAAAAAAGGTATCAGAATGTAGCATAGTACAAAGAAATGAACATAAATACTACCGAAATATAACTCGATAGAAAGAGGAGTAGCACTACCAATTAAAACTTGATAGGAAGAAAAAGGAGTGGAACTACTGTAATGGATCTTAGTAGGAAATAATAAAGCACTATTGGATTAACTGCACTATAGGATAGCTGAACAAAAAATCCCCAATTTCAAGAAAATCACTTAGCCATGTGATTAGGGGAACCACATGGAGAGGAAGAAAAAGTAAAGTTTTGCCCCCTTTTAGTTTTTTGGTGCTTTATATATCATCATGGGGTCTTTTATTTAGGCTCTTTTTATTTGATTTTTCCTTTTTTAGTGGACAACTATTGCAATGGAAATGAAAAAAAAAGAACTTGACTATTGGACTTTGAGATCGGGAACATATACAATATGGAATGCACACAGAAAGGAAAACACCACCATAACAACTTTCTATCCCATTCTGCAACTAGGAATAAAATAGAATCACGAGGTGATGATGAGAAAAAGGAAGGAACATACACATGGGAAGATTACAAAGTGGAAAAAGAAGTTGCGATCAACAATCCATGGATGATGACAAACTGGAATATGTTCTGTCACATCCTACACTATTATCGACATTACCTAGTAGTGGTTGTCATCAGGAAAGGAGAAAGACAGAGGGAGGATTAGGGTTAGGGCATTGCGCCTGATACCATGTAGAAGGATTATGTTTTAGTAAGTCATACAAGAGAATTGGGTCTCCTATATATAGGAGTTAGGGAGTACATGGGCTAAATAGAAAGGAAAGTACATGGTCTAAATCAAAAGGAGAAAGACAGAGAGAGGATTAGGGTTAGTACATTACTATGATACCATGTAGAAGGATTATGTTCAAGAGAACTAGGTCTCCTATATATAGGAGCCATGGAGTACATGGGCTAAATAGAAATAAGGGAAAATACAATGGGTCTAAGCCCAACTAATAAATTATAATAACACTATGAAATTTCTATAAAACCTGATTTAATTGAGATCAACTTTTAGAATGATCATTTGATTGATTTGTATTAAAATAAATGATACTATTGTTGAAAATGAGTACATAAGTAATTGAATTAATATTAAACCACTAGGGTAGAATGGGATTCACCACCACCTTATATACTCTATTATACATTTTACACTCTGCATTACCATGGATATTTGGATTGGGATCAATGAATTATGTATCCTTTTGTAGTACAAAGTTCAAAGAGTAGGTTTCTGTGTAGGTATACAATCTTAGTACATACATTTCACTAACACAATGCTCTAACGAACAACATTATTTGATCACATCCTGGGTTCAACATTTATCATTCAATATTATAATTCTAGATTTCATGTTCTATATATCTACAATTATAATACACATTGATATAGGATGCTCAATCCACAAGGAATGTAAGAAATGAATGAAATTAATGATATAATCATAGCAATTGAAATTGATAATGTGAAGTATAGAGCTTGGGAACGAGGCTAATTCCCATACCCCAATGAGGGAAACTACTTAGTCATACCACAAGAGCAAGAAAAATAATAGAGAGTGAGAGAGAGAGAGAGGATAAATAATGTCCTTGTAGATGAAGATTGGCACCTTTAGCAACACAACAATCTAATGAGACTAAGAGAACTATAATGTTATTTAACTTCCTCTTCTTTCTTAGGCTTAGGAAAGATGTGTCCTAGGTCTAGGGAGTTACATCTTGTCAATCAGGTCAAAATCCCTTTATAAGAGTGTCATCAGGCCAACAAAATCACTCAGTCATTGGCCCAGAAATGCTCTATTTGTGACTCTTAGGGTTGTGCCAATTGGGCGATTGGCCATTTGTCCTTTGCTGGCTTGTCCCCTACTTAGTCGACTAATGTGATGGGTCAGGTGAATTGGTTATGATTTTGTACTTCATGCCCGAGTGAGGAAAATCTCAGTCGATAGACTCGCGGGCGGATTTGGGGGACTATTTGTTGATAAGCTTCTATAAGGAAACCCAAAATAGTTGATTGATTCATCAACCTGGAGACATGTCTTAACTTGAGGGGGCACGCCATCTTGCTAGTGGGGCAACTTGTGAGAGGTCAATGTTTCTAATCTTCTTGTAAGTGTAGTGTAAATAACCAGTCAGTTGAATCACGAAGGGAGTTGAAGACTAGTTTATGCACGGAGATGTCTTCTTTCTACCTTAGTCCAATCATAAGATTGGTGAATCCTGACACCCAATTGGGGCTTCCAAAGCAACATAATTCTTCAATTTAATCTCATATCAGTTCCCAGTGGTCTGATATGGGGGAAATGGATCTGGGGAATTGTGAGGTCGGTCTTCGATTAGCCTTGGATGTGTTCTCACAATAAAATTGAGATTTTCATATCAAAAGATGAAAAATGGAGATAAAAGCAATTTGATCTAGTCTATGTGAAATTACAAAAATAAGCATGTGAAAGTGGATGAGTCTACTCTATGATGTATAGTTAAAATGAAATGAATAAGCATTCATCAGTGATATTGATCCTTCATTTAAAAAAGGATGGAGAGCAAACTAAAAGAGTAGGTGCTCAAATGGATCACCTTACCTAATACCAGAAGGAGAGCAAACTAAAAGAGTAGTGGCTCACTCTAATCTATGTGGATTTGGAAAGGAGAGCTATAGAAGAACTATACCCAACTTGCATTTGTAGGACAGTGAAGACGAATTTCACAAAATATGATAGATTTGTCCACCATACTGATGGTTTTGTTGAAGTCAACAAAAGTCATTATGAGGGATGTACAATGTTGTTGGTTGAGTGAAAAAAGAGTTACAACCTATAGAAATGCTTCAACAACCCCCAAAATATAGACACCAAACTTACTGTCATTGAGATAAGTGACAACATTGGGTCCTAGGGAGATAGGTTAACGATCAACAAGCCAAAAGTTGATCATAACTAAGATCACATTCAAAATACATCTTTCACTGCTCCTTCTACTCTATGCATAGCATCGAAAAGGCGTTGTGCATGGAGGCGGTCACATGTACAAAACTTTCCATTCAGGAAGGATAAGATGACATCTTTACTAGAAATAAGAAACAACAAACAGAGAGCAAGAGATATCAAATGGAATTTGCACCATAAGAGGGGTCAGTTGGGGATGTTTTTCTTCAGAATCCAAAAGAGTAGTAGTGTCGGGTGTGAAAACAACACTAGAGGAGAGAGATTGGATAAATGTAGCAAATGGACTATCCCTGATCTTGGATCCCTGATCTTGGACTTGGCATGAGAAACAGTGACACCAACTTATTGATCACAGATATAAGGATGTCCAAGGTTTAGTTTCTAAATAAGGAACGATTCAATAGCATCAAAGCATGAATACCATGTTTATAAGGCCTTAAGAATCATAGAGGGACTCAGTTTCGACTCCGGCCTCCCCCATAATGCAATAGTAACGGCTGGTCTCGGGATTTATCTTGCCAAGGGGCATCGTGAAGTGGCATTTTCTGAGGAAGAGTTCCTCATTAAGTAAAAAAATAATAACAAAGAGATAAACCACTATACTGCATTAAAACATGATCCTATTTGTTTCATAAGGAGTTATTATAGGATCGACGCCTTCGATAAATAGATGTCGAAATGATATATAATTTGTTCTGCCACACTCATTTTAGTAAGGAATAGAAAATATGAATTTAATTGTTTGAAAGTCTAGTTTTTACAAGTACATATTAATTTTTATTATTGATAAAAATAATTAAGATGAAATAAAAAGCAGGCGGGTAAGAAGTTGCACTATGAAAAATTAATCCCCCGAAACACATTAAAAACCTTCAAAGTCCGTATTGAAAACTTCCTCGGAATTTCATGAGTAATTTCAAGGGAAGTCCCATTTGAGCAAACATTATTTTTGTATAAGAGTCCTAACGATTGACTTAAAAGGGTGGTTCGGGTATGTGTGTGACCGCTTTAGAATTTGCTAGTCCCTGTGAACACGGAGTAGCATACGCCCCTATCAGATTAAAGCCACATGAACATTTAATATGAACCAACAGATTTTATTGCATTTACACACGTCAAAAGATAACCAAAGGTGTACCATACATTGTGTTCATAGTGGGTGTAGCAAATCTGAACTTCTGCGTGACCAGGTCTTCCTATTCCAATGTAACGGACAAGATATGTCCTGCCCGCGTGGTAATGTTAGCAGTAAGTGTGTCCTTCCGAAGGGCGAGGACTTGGAACAGATATAGTGACGACTTGGAATCTCGATTGGGGTTGCAACCAACCACCCTATTGATGATGGATCTGCAACGTCCAAACTACGCTGAAAGTGGGAACTCCCCATATCTCTATAAAAATCTCTGCCGATGCGCCTATTGTTATCAAGCAAGCCAAGATCAATCCGTTCGCACCTACTTCCAGCTTCAGTTATGATAATCGACATGGTTTCCCTTCTCCTCTTTTGCTGCATTGCACTTGCCGGACTCTCTTCATCCCCGGCTGTGGCTCAGGTATCGAGCATCGTGACCCAGGGCCTCTTCAACAGTGTGAACCAGGCCAGTGCTGCCTGTGAGGGCAAGGATTTCTACACCCTCGGCCGGTTCT
The DNA here is from genome assembly GCA_963693085.1 of Alisma plantago-aquatica. NCBI lineage: Eukaryota > Viridiplantae > Streptophyta > Magnoliopsida > Alismatales > Alismataceae > Alisma > Alisma plantago-aquatica. The sequence goes on along the minus strand of OY856409.1, from coordinate 568,736,853 downwards.
TGAACGCTGCTACATATTTCTCAGCCTTCGGGAACACAGGTATAGGCGATGACAGCAAAAGAGAGATCGCCGCGTTCTTCGCGCACGTCAAGCACGCCACGGGATGTAAGTTACTTAATATATAATAACCCATCATGTCAAAATTATCTTAAGATATGCATGTATCACCTGAAGTATATAATGTCGACCTTCGTAAATATATTCCACAGCCCTATGCTACATCGAACAAATCGACAAGAGCGACCGCCTCTGCGACAACAGTTACCCGTGCCCAGATGGCAAGTCCTACTATGGCCGCGGTCCGCTCCAGCTCTCCTGGAACTACAATTACCAAGCAGCCGGCCGTGCCCTTGGCTTTGACGGAATAAAAGACCCAGAGCAGGTGGCAAGGGACCCCATTCTGGCATTCAAAACTGCCATTTGGTTCTGGATGTCCAACAGTAACGCCCACAGCGCCATCATCTCCGGCCAGGGCTTCGGGGCCACCATTAAGGCAGTCAACAGCCTTGAATGCAGCGGTGGAAATAGCCGTGCCATGAATTCTAGAGTGAGGTATTACCAGGACTTATGCGGCCAGTTGGGGGTGGATCCCGGAGGCAACCTCTCCTGTTAATAAAACGTCTCCTCTACTAGTATTAGTAGCAGCTGCTGCTTGAGCCTAACATGCACGGCCGCAGGAAAATAACATCCGTGAGGATGTGCACTTTTCTAATTGAATAATTATGGGCGACCCAGTTGTAATAAGAGTATGGATAAGTTCTATCCACTATATATAATTTGTCAGTTGAAGTTAATTTCTTATGAGTTAGAGCAATACATGATGCTTATTGACGAACTACTTGTGAATACATGATTACAAATTAAGAATTGTATGATATTTATAGAAGCTTGCACGAAAGCTGAAAAGGATAGCTGTAACAGAAGGCAGGGAAGATGAACCATTCTAGTCGAGGATATTGTAAAGCACCAGGTGCTGTGGATATCAAAGCCACCATCTGCTACTGCAACATATCTGAGCCAATGATACAGAAAAATTGATCATTGTGCAGTACATGTTGGAAGCTTTTGTTACGTGCATGTGTGTTTCAAGGACCAAAACAATCATTGAATTCTGTGGAAACCTCTGTGTCCTAGGCTAAAGATGAAGATCTAACGAGGAAACTAAGGGATCGGGCAGCCAACGCATTGTTATATATATAGGAAAACGTAGGAAAAACCTTGTTATGAATCAAGCATAGACGCCATATTCGAACGAAAAAACTATGGGTCAGTTAGTTACCTTAAACTCCCTGATTAGTGTTAGACCCATACAATTTTAGTCTACTAGGAGTAGGTTTGTAGTGTGTGTGAGTGGTGTGTTGTGCGTGGAGAGGGACTTTCTAGTCCTGCATTGCGTGTCTTGGAACCAATCCTTAGTGAGCACTTATTCATAAGTGCTACACGAAGGACAGTCCATACACTCGCGCATGGACGCTCACCGATCCGAGATTTGAGACTTGGGGAATGATTTCTTTTACAATTTACACCACAAAAGTTATAAATTAAAATTTTGCTCCAACTAGAATGGTTTTGTGTCCAAGTGAAATATTTGAGTAATTTAAATGTATTCGAAAAGAGGAAATTATATCTTTAAGTCTAATCTATATGGAAGTTGGAAGATGCATTGTATCTGAGACCTATATTCAAGTACTGCATTCGAGCGGTTGCGAAATCATAGACCATCGAATACAAGTTATATGTGGTATGTTACAAATCTAGTAATTAGAGCAATTAATTTATTAATATTTGTGAATTAGGAACATAAAGGAGAGAAAGAGAAACGGATCGGTAAGTTGCTTAAACATTCCTCCACATTGGTTTTTTTGAGTTAGAAGGAGACTTAGTCTCCCCCCCTCCCTCAAACAGGTGCCAGAGCTCAGATGACCCAAGAGATTGTAAATATAATGCGCAACAGGAGGTTTCGAACCCGGGTCCCCCGGGGAGGATAGGTCGGACCGAACCATTTGTGCTACACTGGCGGGGTTTCCTCCACATTGATTTGTAAAGCGTATGTTTTGCTTAAACCCTATCTCACCATGCGGGCGACGAAGGTGATTGAAACCAACCTTCTTCTTCCTCGTCTTGATTTCGTATTCAATTATTATTGTTGTTGCTTATCGATCCGCTCTAGATGACTAAGGTTTGGTCAAGAATTTTTTGAGGTCAGGTTTGTATGTTTAATGCTTAAATGTTCTATCCTGGGAAAGAAACTACAAGCATGCTTGCACCATTAAGTGGAATCATTTTATCTATGTCAAGTCATTCATGGTGCCTCATTTTGAGTTACATTTATGATAATTGCTTGTTCATTTTTAATCGATCTGCTACTTGGTTTATTGTTCCTTATTAGATCATGCTTTGTATCTCATGCACTGCTAAATACAACTATTGAAATATTCTTAATGTTGTGTGCCAACAATCTTTGCATTGATAACCAGGAAAGATATTGTTTCATTGATGGTAACATTAACATGTCTACCATCATAGAGAAATTATGTGGATATCATCTCAAAAGTGACAATAATGTATGAACATATGACTGGCCCATAATTGGATTAGTTCATGTATAAATCTGAAATTGTCACATACCAGATGAATTAGACCCTAAAATTTCATATTAGATAAATGATTGGAACGGTATAGGTCAATTGTGTCGAAGATGTATATTATCAACTTTTTAAAAAGTTATCTTTGACGTATATAATGCTCCTCTTTTCAGATCTTCTAAGAAACTTGGGGATGTTTGGACCGTAAGTATAACATTGAAGACCCACATATTCATAATAATATGTTGCAAAATCTTTAAAATTCCATAGGGTTGAGGGAAGTGCCATTTTATAACAAGCACATGACATTATTCCTTGTTTATGTTTTGTGGTACGTTAACATCGAGTTACTCAAGAAATTGGTAGTTATATATAAGTGATTTAGACTCACAGATAGAGACTTCTGGGGGGGCAAGATCATCACCAGACATAGTCCTCAAAGTAGAAGTTGAGGAGGTCTAACAGAGTTCATCATCCTTCAACCAGATATCCAACATCTCAACATATTCTCCTTACTGATCAAGGGGAGCCAGATACTTATCATGAGGCACAGACAAAACACTGTAGAATCAAGCAATGCAGGAGGAGATGTCTTCTTTGCAGAAGAGTGATACCTATGAGATTGTGGTACTTTCTAAGGGTCGAAGAGAACTTAAGAACAAGTGGCTCTACATGATGAAGAGAGATGATAATATCAAGGATATTTGATATAAAGCCAGACTAGTTGTCATGGGATTTAGTCAAATACTAGGGGAGTATCGTCAAAGGGTTTCTAAGCCTTGGTACAAAAGGCCAGAAATAAGATTTTCATCCAGGATGGCTGAACTTATTAGTAAGGGGGAGTCAGAAAATTCTCAGGTGTGGGCATGGAGACAAAATCAACATTTTCATGATACTTCTTCTCAGTTGCTTGGGAGCAAGGTGAAGTCATGATGGGACTTCATTAAAATAGATGAAAATGACATGATGCTGACATGTTTGAGGAGAATAGATCCATTACTTTTAGTAAGGGGGTCTAGAGGCTACACCAGATGACTTCTAAAGACAACCTCTCCATCATGGGCTGGAGGAGGAAATTGTTAGAAAAGGGAAAAGATTTCGGCCCATATCCTAGTTTGATTTAGACTTGAGTAGGTGTTGGCTTGTGCTATCAATCCCAACAGGAGTCAAATATAAAAGGAAATAGAAGATGGGTCCATATGTGCAACATGGAGTTGGACTAGGACTTAGACTAGGACTTGGACAAGGATTCCTACTTGCAACTACATACATGGTGGCCTATAATTAGAGGCTCTAGGGGAGTCCATTGAATCATCCCACCAGTTGAGTATGATTCATCTAGTTATTTGATGGTTCCTTATGTGGTAGAAGAGCTGGAAAACCAAAACAACAAGAGGAGCTCTATTGGTTGATAAGAGAGAGTTAGTAACTTCTCCTTGAAGCAAAGTAGCGGCTGACAGTCGATGGCACATTGGGTGCACTGAAAGCGTAGCTCTTGACATGATTTTTCTGTGCGTATAACGCAAGTACACACGTCAGAGTAATATAGGCCTTTGTGAGGCCCGAGTCGAACACAGGGACACTAAATAATCAATAGACTACTTAGTAACTACTCACGATCAGCTAGACCAATTAAAAGGTTTTGAGAGTTGATTGGAAAAGAAAATAAAAATAAAAGAAAACAAAGCAATCGATTAATTGTTTAGTTTAATCAATTTAGATGGGAATATTTAGGATTGCGGTTTCACCATAGGTTCTCATTGTATTCATTCCTACATAATTAATCAAATATGTCTCTCATTCCGGGTAGTGGCTTATATTCAGAATTGTTCACTGTCGTGATACAATTCACTACCTAAATCTAGGTCAGCTCCATGGTAGTAGTAACCTATACCCTAAACTAGGTGCATGAAGACCAAACTCTAGGTTTCCATATTAACCGTGCATCACCTTGTTCAAAGGATTTATTAGTTAATGTGAATTTCGTCTCTTTTCAACTGTTAATTCTTCTTTCAAAGCAATTAAAAGCATTAGATTATCATTAGGGTGATCAATCATAATGATATAATGGAGAAAACGAAATCATACCACGGATTTAAGAGACAAAATATGAATTACTATGGTAAAAATGTCATACAACGATTACCCAGGCTACTCCAGGTCCTAAAGATAAAGGGGATTAGCCCCGCATGTTCATCTCAATGAAAGACATGATGGGAGAAAGGGAAAAAATGGAGAAAATGTGAATAAAAGTGATGTAAACCCCTGGAAGGAGGAGATCCGAGCGTTCCTTGACGTAGAGTGTGCGATCTACAGCCTTCCGGCGGTAGAAAATGTCGTCTGCGGCTCTCGGAAAGATCGGGGCATGATTCTGGACTCTTTTCTTCTCTCCACCTCTCCTCGAGACTTGAGCAATGAATAATGACGTGATACCCTGCTTAGGGCCGCAAAAATTAGGTATATGGACCACTTTAGGTCGCCAAAAGATCACCACCATCCGATAAGAATCGATCTGAAACAAAACCTATCCTAACGGCATCGATACCATCGACGCGGGTCGATGGTATCGACCGGTCATAATATTGGCAAGTTGTCTCTTTCTCTAACATTCCCACTGATGCAGACTCAATACCATTGACTTTAGTGTCGATGGTATCGACACCTTTAGGCGTCAGTTTTATCACCAATCCGACACTGAAGCTGGGCAATGTCGATAGTATCGACTTTGTGTCGATAGTATCGACGAGTTGATTGCTGGTTCACTGTAGGTATCTCGCTACCATCAACTCCCAGTTAATGATATCGACTCATCTTGGCTCCTTGCGTCTGTCTCACTATGACCGTGTTGATACTATCGACGGATGTCGATGGTATCGACAACTGTGTATATCCGTTCTTCCTGAAATTTCAAGATAAAGCCAAATCAGCTATGCTAAAATATATCAATAAGATCATTTATAATCAATAAGATAAAATATGAGAGATTTGATACAAAATGAGATTATAGACTAAAGTGAATGAATCATGCGATACTAACCACAAAAGTGACTAATAAACACATAAAACACATGTAAAACAAGTCTATATAAGTGACTCAAAATCCTCGCATCAAACTCCCCTAAGCTTAAACATTGCTTGTCCTCGAGCAGTAAAGCTAAAGAATAAAATTACGAGGGTCAACTAAAGAACATATTATCACAACAGACATTGCCATATGATCCCCACCAGACATTCACATACTGACCCTCACTAACCAAAGAATGATAATTACCCTATAGGCGACAATGATCATCCATAAGAGATATCCACCCCAAGATTGGTGAGCACTATCAAATAAGGCAGTTAATATAATAAAATCCTCCGGTTCAGGCTTGGTGCATCTTTGTGATCTCCTATCTATGTTGCTCGTTTCCTAACTACCATCTAAATGGAAGCATATCTCCTGATATTAATGAATGAGGAGATAATCACGGGTGGCCTACCAATTAGAGCAATGGGTGGATGGAATAGGTGGCTGTGGAAGAAATGGAAGCACATAACAGTCAATCATGCACACAAAAATTAATGACCTATCTTGATGTAAAATGCATGTAAAAATGTCCTAATGCCGCATTTTAGGTGGAATGATGCATGAACTATCATTCCATCCCAACGAGAGACAGAATATCTACAAAACTACACATGTGCTTGTTCTTCTTGTTATGCATGTGAACAAGTTCCTTCCTCTTCCTGATTTTCACTTATTATTTTTTTTCTTCTTTCTCTTTTTTTTTCAGCCCTCACTTTTCTTCATGAACTAAGATGAAATTCACACATCTTTGTCTTGGGCTTATTTTCATAACTACTATATATATATATATATATATATATATATATATATTATATCTTCAGAAAGTATGAAACAAGTTCCTTATTTTCCGAAGAAGCAAGGCACATCATGTAACAAAATGGTTCAGATTATGCAAAATGCAACTAAAATGACATTGACTTTAATTCTAAAATTTGTGCATCCATCACTATAATGCACCATTTTTTTTCAATGCAACAAATGTAAACACTAACTACAATGCAATCCTAACTACATGATATGCAATCAAGGGATGATAAATTGTATAATGCTCCCAAATCTTATGGTGGAGTGTAGATAAGATGAAGTGGATAGATCACAAGATTAATGGGAAGAACCATTGGAATATATTATATGTCCCTCCTTACTGACATGTGTAAAATCAAGAGGTTTTTCTCTCTTATTTCAGATTAAAGTCTCATTACCATTTGGTCAGTTTAGGTTCAACATCTAATTCCGTCCGCTTTTATTGAATCATAGGCATGTACAGTTGTGGTCTTATGTTTTAAAGTTGACAAACCCAATTATTTTCATAAGTCATATGCTCAAGTTCAAACAAAGCAAGCTTGCAATTTCATTAAAAAAATTTAAATTGACCCATGACTCCCATGTGACAAACAAAGAGATGACACATTCAATTAGACATCCATGGATACACTAGATAGCATGTGGATCCTAAAAACTAAGAAAATTGCTAGAATAAAAGAAAAGGCAATAAATGATAAAACTAAAAATAAAAGATAGAAAAAGTTCCATCTCCCCCCCAAGCTTGAATTCGACTATGGCCTCATAGTAAAAAACAATCTAAATAGGTGGAACAGTGATACCATTTATTGTTCAAGTAGTGGTTACTGCGGGGTGCTGGGATCCCATTATGGATATTACCCCTGGACATTTGGATCATATGGAGGCATGGGCAGAGGTTGCGGATATCCCCCGAAGTAGTTTTGGCTCCAGTAATGATCATAGAATGGTTGTTGCTGCATTTCCATACTATGCAACTTGTTGTGAATATTTTCTTGGTTGGCGAGGAGGAGGCGCTCATTCTCATAAATGGCCTGCTGATTTAAGAATAGTCGATTCGTAGTATCATGAATACCAGTGAAGGAGGCAGTGTGCTACTGCTGGGTCTGCTGGATATCCTACAGCATGGAGTACATATCCTACATAGAATAGACATCCTCTACTTGTTGAGAGGGTTGTGGTGGCGGAGGCTATGAAGATGATGATGCACCCAGGTGGAAGTGTGGATGCTTCCGCGGTGCCACTTGTGCACGAAGAGGAGTGAAAGCCTCCTCTTCCTCCTCATGCTCGTCACCATCATCATTGTCATTTTCGTTACCATCTTCTTCTTCGTCAGAGTTGTTGATGGCAATTATGGGCCACCGAAAGTGCTGAGCTCCCTGGATGTGGAAGACGAGATCTGGAAGCACACACTCCTGGCAATCTTGGTTGACATGGCAATGTGCATAGACCACGCCATCACAGAGCGTAAGAAGATTGGAGCGATGTAGATGATGCAAATTGACTTTATTCTTGTTGGCAAGCGGAGTGAGTTGGGAAAAATCTAGCCCAAGATAGAGAGAGTGGTGTGATAAGCCACCCAAAGTGGATAGGGGCTCGTCTAGTACTCCTCCGCAGGTCCATCACATGTGTTAAGAAAAACGCACCCCAATTGAGCTCTTCTCTTTTAAACAACTTATAAAGAAAGAACAAGTCTGTCTCCTGAAACTTACTTAGTGAAAGGTCGCCTCGAGCAAATAAAGTAGTGCACAACATGCGATGTAGAATCCACACAAATGGATGCTCGAAATCAGTGACGTCTGCGTTATGATAGCTCATGGACTTGCCTGGAGGTGCGGTCACCAGTTGGGCAAAGATTTCATCATAATCAGTCTGGTTGTCTGGCCTCCTATGCTGATTCGGAGAATGATACCAGTTGTAGATTGAATTGAACTATTTGAGGGTGAGGGTTTAGTTGTTGTTGTAGATCTAGAAAGAAACTCGCCCTTTTATCCGCTCCCTATCGATGGCGATAAGGTCGTTAGGCACGAAGCATATGTCAAGCGATGCCATAAACTCCACCACTAGTTCTTTGTACGTCGACCACTCGCCGAATAAGGTGTGGCCTTCAGCGTGGTACTAGACCTCATCAGACCGCCTTCCCGTATGCTTTGCTTTCCCCTAAAGGATATAAGCGAGGTTGGCCTCAAACCCAAGGTCACGGATCATGGCCCGATCAACATATCGGGTTGGTTCAATTTTTCACTTGAGCAGTTCCTCGTAGATCTTCTTTACATTCGTCGAGGGATGAATGATCCTCGGACGAGGAATGGAGCCAGGTTGTGGAGGAACAAACATCTCAATCTCCATCAGGGTTGCCCGCGAAGAAGAAGCTCCTGCCATCCTCACCATCGTGAACAGAGACGAAGGGGGGATAAGAAATAGAGCTCAATGAAGGTCGGAGAAGAAGATCTCCACTCGATGCAAAGCTCGGGGAAGATATCTCGATCCTTTGACGCTCGATGAAGGCCTCCAGTTTCTCAGCAATGCTCAATGCACAAGTTGAGGGGAGAAGCTTTGAAGGTGTGAATAGAAAGTGAAACCAACTTCCCCTTTTATAGATGAACCCGCCGCCACTGTTGACCCGTCGATACCATCGACACGGGTGTCGATGGTATCGACACCTGTAGCACAATATGGGTCTTTGCTACTATCGACGGTCATCGATTGTTGGATGTGGGGGCCCGAATTGATGACACGTCGATACTATCGACAGGTGTCGATGGCATCGACCTGTCCCATCTTACAACTACTCCTAGTTGGTGCAACCCTTCCATCTATGGACTAGGCATATGCACGTTTAGCCCAGTCTGAGATGCTTGCTCCTCACATCTCCCCCACTACTACATCTGAACTTCCACCGGCAATGGTTTTAGTGTCCAGAGGTCATGGTCATGGGCGAGGCCAATTCCTAAAGTGCATTTACTCTGGCAAGTTAGGCCACACTAAAGATGTCTGGTACTCGAAGCATGGTTATCCATCCCACTACATGAAATGATATGGTAGGGGCTATGCCCATTTGGCTCAAGCACATGTTCATGTCAGTCAATAATTTACCCCATCACCTGGTGGTACATCGACTATAACACAACAATCTTCTGCTCATGTATCATTTCCAATTGAGGAGTATATGTCGCGCCCCAATCTCACATTAACCACAAACCACAAGATTAGGACGCAACAGGATGGGATTTACACTTAAACCAACCATTCTTCACTATTTAATACATATTAAAGACATTAACAGGAAAATCTAATTTATGCTGTAAAATGAAACTAAACAAACCGCGGAAGCATCTTTATTAAATTGACTAACAATATAAACAGAGTCTACAGCATATTACATTATCCGACATAAAATAAAGCATAACAGATAATTTACATCTTAATACACATTCACTCTCTCACTTACACATTATCCCAAAGATCGAGGGGAAAGGACTAAGAGACCTCTAACTACTAACTACATATTCCTTCTACAGACTAGGCGTAAGGATGAAACGATCCTTCAGATTTCCTTCTATTGATGATAACCTGAAAATGTTTTGAGTAGAGGTATGAGTCTACTCGCTCAGTGAATAGCATTTCACTTAGCTATCACTAAACAACTCGTCAGGTTTAATAACTGAAAATAAACAGATATACAGTTCAAGCAGAGCAGTTCGATTGACATAGCAGATGTACAGATAATAATCACATTTCTATGCATCATCGGGTATTTCAGGTAAATAAACAGTTATATAAATTTACTGTGAACCTACTTGATTATTTATCCATTTTATTATTATGCCCTAAATATATGCAGTGTACTCTGCATATAAAGATCCGCAGCAAATTCATGCTACGGTCCCACCGTACAAGACTTAGCGACACACCCGGGAAATGCTAAGTCTAACTCCAGTCCTGCTCTGCCACAGGACCCCTGGCTCTTCGGCCAGAAACATAGGCTCTACGGCCTCAAAGCACTACTTTGAGTGCACCCGACTCCTCCTTTAACCTGAGCACACAGGCTGAGAGTCACAGGGTTACCTTCGTGACACAAGCACGAATGGTGTTAGATAACCAAGTTTTCTTTCTTTTTCCCAGTGCCACCGTGACACACGCACGGTTGTTGTTAGACACTGTCTCTCTCTCTATCCTCGTGCCACCAGAATTACTTAACCGGTTGATGTTGGACACGAGTTTCACCCCTAAGTAACAGACCTTCCTTTAGGGGTTCTACGGTGTTAGGGCACTTAGGTCTATTAACTGATTAACAAAATAAACATTTAAACAGGAATATCACATTTCATGCATATTGCACAATCTGAATAATACATGAAGAAAATATATATCCTTTATCATCCTTAAACATGATTCAGTATCATTTATCCAGTTTCGATGCCAAACATCTATTTTGAAATCAGTAAATATCTTGCAACTATAATACAGGAAATTTCATCACTTCCATTAAGCATATCACGTAATTCAATTCCAATGAATCTAACATATTCTATTGTATATACTACACTGTTTAGAAGTTGTACTAACTAATACAGAAGCAATTAAACATCTAAAATGAGTTAAATAATGATTACTGAATGAACTACTACTCACTATTCTGGAACTCGACCGATCCACTCTAGGCAACTCGGCCGATCGGCTGACAATTCGGCCGATCAGTCTACAATCTCGGCCGATCAAATCCCTGCTTGATTTCCTTATAAAGGAAACTCGGCCGAATCATACCGAATTCGGCCGATCGGAAAGCTGACCCTGCAATAGAACAGTAACTAGTATCTTAATCCAAATGAAAATCTAAGGATAGCTCGATCAAAAGCTAAGTCTAGGCTTAAGCTACGGATTCTAATTCTATTCTCAAAACTGAACTGCGTGCTGGTCTTACCTTGCTCTATTGTGTGCCAATCGAGCTCCGGTTTGGACCTATTCAATCCAACAGTAACTTCTTAAGTACAGGTTCACAAGATCGCACAAGCTCACACAAGGCTGCTTGATTTGGATGTCGATTGATGCTGCGTCGTGTTGGGACCTCAAGCACGAGTCCAAAGCATCGTTCATCGGTGCTTCCTTGTGCCCAAGGTGGCTTACAAAAGAAAAACGCAGCTGTTGCTGCTTGATCAAGGTGGGGCGCCGCCCTACTGATTTGGGGCTTCCATGGAGCGAGGAAGAAGAACAAGGGGGCAAACGTTGTGGATTTGTGATGGGAGTCGTCGGCCGAACTCAAAGCAAGCTTCCCCTTGCGATTTCGTGCGCCCAAGGGGGCTCTTGGCCGGCCGCCATAGCTGCAGCAGCTACTGGCTGCAGCTACAGGGTGCCGCCCTAGCTGTTGGTCGCGGCTGAGCAAGGAGACGAGAGGGGAAGGGAAGAGGAAAGGAAGAGAAGGTAGGGGCGCAGCTGGATCGGAGCTAAGGGCCAAGAACTGCCCGCCCTAGCTCACCCTGGTCGCACTGTTGTTCTATCGGGTACCGCTCAAGCGGTTGCTCTGTTCTATCGGCCGCGTGAGGGAGAAAGTAGATAAGGAAGAAAATGAGAAAGGAAAAGAAACAGCCGACTCACTTAAGAAAAACAATTACTGGTAAAATTGCATCCAAGTCCAAGAAAACTAAAAATAGCATAAGTATTGCCTCGGAGGTCCAAATTGGATGAATTCTTTTGCATCCACTCAAGCACAAACTCCTTTACCAACTCAAAGCATGAAAACATACTGATTGGACTGTTTCACTAGATCAAAGATCTAAATACGAATGTGATTACTTGATTCAACTTAATAAACTAAATAATCAACATTGATATCATTAATTGCCTCAGGTGATTCAAACTCAACTATTGATTCCCATATAACTTATTTGATTATCCATGATATTTAATTTGATATTCAACACTAATCAAGGTGTTTAACGCTAATCAAGGTGCTTATTGACTAACCCTGATATGGGTCGTAACAATATCCCTCCCTTATAAGAATTTCGTCCCGAAATTCCTAAAAGAGAAAGGAAACTTGTTACTCATCTCTGACTCGTGTTCCCACATAGCTTCTTCTAGGTTAAGATTTTCCACAGAACTTTCACTAATGGTATATCACGATTCTTGAGTTTCTTGATCCACTGATCAACCATCTGCATAGGTCCCTTAACCTAAGATACATTTGATCTGATTCCAGATCAACCCACAAGACATTGTCTTTCCAGAACTGTTATAACAGTATCTCAATTTATGGTAATTACCAAGAAATTATTATACTATACACGCAAACAACTAATGTTCTTAAGTAAACAGAATGCATGTCAATTTGGTACTAAAATTAAAATCATGCAATTTAACTGTTAAACGTCATCACATCTTATAATAAAAATTGATATCAAGATACTTGATTCATCGTACACCCTATCCTTAGGGTTTCATTTGCCTTGTTCATTCATCACATGCCAACACCCTACTCTTAGGGTTATCTCATCCACTAATCACATGGCAACACCCTACTCTTAGGGTTTCCATTATCTCATCTGTTTGATTGCAATTCAAATCACAATACGGTAACATTCTGGAACTGGCAGAGCAGTATATTTCAAAATCATTGTAATTTACTGAGCAATGTTTATATCATGCATGCAGACAGATTAAAAATTCATAAATATTTCAAACTCAATTCAATTTTGGCACATACATACTGAATTCATGTAATTGAACATTTTATTACACCAACAAGAGTAATTTACTCAACTTATAAAAAACCATCTGTAATATTTGCCAATTATCTGAAATTTCTCGAAGTACGTGCATATTAACCAAATTCCTGGTTTATGCATCACATAACTCAATTAAGAGTTATTTACGTATCATATCACCAATACTTAATAGTACTTGAGAATTTCTAATGATATCTCAGAGAAATGCGCCAATTCATGTAAATGTTAAGTCACACACATTAACATAACAGGAAAGTATGCAACTAGATTTATTTACATGTTTTAATGCTATCTTACTATCTTGAAATCATGCACCTAATGGTTTACCAAATTTGTATTGCCTGGGTTTATACCCAAACTGTACCATTATCAGTTGTGTATTTTTAAACTCAACATGATATGATTGAAACTGGATTACCAGGCAACTTAATTATTTTATCCATGTATATCTTAGTCAAGTCTCGAGACATCACAGGTCGACTTAATATGAAGAAAGTGAGCAGACTAAATCAGTCTACTCACAATCATTCATATCAAATTACAACCTCTAGGTGTTAGGGTAATCTTACCACAAAATCCATTGTGATAAATTCCCATTCCCATTCAGGCATAGAAAAAGATTACAAGGTAGCTATAGATTTCTAGGGTTCAGCCCTAACCTACTGGTACACACTACTTCTAACCATGCACTCTGCTACATTCTTCTGCATATCTGAGCATCCATTTCGACTTCTTGGGATTCATATACATTTTAGTGTTTCCTGAAAGCATAGCATACATCAATACATACACTTCCATAAAAAAAAATCTTTTCTTTCATCCTTTTCCCCTTAAAAGAATTTTACACTATCTCGAGGTACACACAACATGTCATACATAGTCTGGTTTAACTTACTATCGCCCGATAGTAGTTCCTTGGTCTGGTCATAAGAAGTAGGCTTAACTTACATCTTGTACAATCAAACCACTCTGTGCTATTACCCCTAAGTCTAAGTCCAACTTCCACATTTCTACTAACAGGTCTCTATTGAAACCTGCCATAGAGAATGCATTAACTGTTGAACTTGACTTTCTGCTGAAAGCATTATTCACCACATTCTCCTTACCAGGGTGATAATCTATTGTCACATCATAAAGATAGTGACACCATGTCTTAAAAACATGAACTACATCAACTATCTTCAGGTCCTATATCGGATAATACTCCGCTTTCTATGCTACTCTCTTATAATTATATTTTAGGTTTATGTTTTACTCTTTTATCTAAGTCATTTCATATTGTTCATGTACCGTTCAGATTAACTACCTTAAAACCTTAAGTCACTATCAAAGCCAGTTTACTTTACATAGATCAAATCTCAAGGTCTTATTTTACAAAGTTACTAGTATTCAAGGTTACATCACTAATGATATCCCTTAAACTACCACAACTTTAATCATTCTAGGGTTTTGGTCTATATCAGTAACATAGCATTATTGTGTGTATGTGTGGTCGATCATATAGATCAAATTGAGTTGCTTGGGTCAATGACATATTAACCCAACACTCAACTTAATTATATGGCTGAAAATTCAGTTTATACAATAGTTTCTGTAATTCGTTTATTAAATAGCTAACAGAAGCTCCAAAAATTCTGGAAATTTTATATGTTATACCTAATGAAGTTTTAGACCTCCAGTAAAAATTTCAGATCATTTCAAGTTACCAATAATTAATTAAAAATCGAACAGTGCACTGCTATATTGCAGTCTGCAGCAGGTTCGGCTGGGTTACAAACTCGGCCGACACCCTTACTGCAGGGGTCAAAAGTCATCCAAAAATTTCACCAATTTAACAGAGTGTCTCTAATTGTGTTTTTCAAGCACAGTTAAAATTTGAGATCAATTGGATATACCAATAAAACGATAAAATTCAATTACCACACTGCTATATCATTCAGAAAATGTGATCGGTCGAGTTTGAAACTCGGCCGATAAACAGGTCAAAACATTTTTCAAAAATTCTGATATTTTCCAATGTTGTTTACATTTTATATATCCAAATCATATCCAAGTTTGAGCTAAAACAGAGTTACACATAAAATACTAAAAATTATTTACTGAGACACTTTACTTATCAAATTTTTGTGTTTATGTAACATCAAAACCCTACTTTGGGCTGATTAGGGTCTATGCTTCTCAAACGCTAATTCTCAAGAACAAAGAACATTTAGACTTCTTATCGTAGTTAAAACATCCTAATGTATATATATTCTCACTATGTTACGGGTCTAAATCATCCAGAGTCTATTCTTATTTTACTGTTAATAGGAGTTATTAGATCTCAGTAACGCATCCTGCCAGCCGGACCAGGCCGAATATGTAGTCCTGAAGCCAAGAGCTACTCGAGATTAATCAACCCCTATTAGCCTTAAACATGTGGAAAGAATATCCACTTAGGGCAACTCATTTAAACATAATTTCGGGTCTACATTAATACAAAGAAAACAAACATTAAACAATTCACTTCATGTCACAACAATATAAAAGAATCATACTTATTGTACAAACTGAAAGTCTAAATTCATGCATATAAGAGCGTTTCTAATGATCTTTAATCAAATAAGCAATATAAAGTAGGAGTTATATCACATTCTTTGTTTAATCTCTTACTCCTACATTAATTTCTGATTTCTTAACCCTAAGATTTCTAGGGTTTTCTCTCTAGTCTATTCTTCATCTGCATACCTGGCCAGGGCATCCAGAGAAGAACAGACAGAGTAGCTTGATACTGGTCAATCTAAGTATTCAGACACCTGGCCAGGGTATCTAAACACTCAGACCTTCCAGAGCTAAGACACATCATTTATTATTCGCCTTACTTACAACTTTATCTTTTGACCTTAATGATTCTTAACAACTCAACTTAAGCTCATTACTTGATTCTCATAACCACATCCTCTTCCTGCTATCTGTAATAGTATAACAGAACACTTCCTGTTAGAAAATTACAGATAGAAGAAAGACACCTAAACCTTAATCCTATTGGTCTCTTATCGTCCCCTGACCTTGAGTAACTATGTACTCAAACCAAAGCTCTGATACCAAAAATTGTCGCGCCCCAATCTCACATTAACCACAAACCACAAGATTAGGACGCAACAGGATGGGATTTACACTTAAACCAACCATTCTTCACTATTTAATACATATTAAAGACATTAACAGGAAAATCCGATTTATGCTGTAAAATGAAACTAAACAAACCGCGGAAGCATCTTTATTAAATTGACTAACAATATAAACAGAGTCTACAGCATATTACATTGTCCGACATAAAATAAAGCATAACAGATAATTTACATCTTAATACACATTCACTCTCTCACTTACACATTATCCCAAAGATCGAGGGGAAAGGACTAAGAGACCTCTAACTACTAACTACATATTCCTTCTACAGACTAGGCGTAAGGATGAAATGATCCTTCAGATTTCCTGCTATTGATGATAACCTGAAAATGTTTTGAGTAGAGGTATGAGCCTACTCACTCAGTGAATAGCATTTCACTTAGCTATCACTAAACAAGTCGTCAGGTTTAATAACTGAAAATAAACAGATATACAGTTCAAGCAGAGCAGTTCAATTGACATAGCAGATGTACAGATAATAATCACATTTCTATGCATCATCAGGTATTTCAGGTAAATAAACAGTTATATAAATTTACTGTGAACCTACTTGATTATTTATCCATTTTATTATTATGCCCTAAATATATGCAGTGTACTCTACATATAAAGATCCGCAGCAAATTCATGCTACGGTCCCACCGTACAAGACTTAGCGACACACCCGGGAAATGCTAAGTCTGACTCCAGTCCTGCTTTGCCACAGGACCCCTGGCTCTTCGGCCAGAAACATAGGCTCTACGGCCTCAAAGCACTACTCTGAGTGCACCCAACTCCTCCTTTAACCTGAGCACACAGGCGGAGAGTCACAGGGTTACCTTCGTGACACAAGCACGAATGGTGTTAGATAACCAAGTTTTCTTTCTTTTTCCCAGTGCCACCGTGACACACGCACGGTTGTTGTTAGACATTGTCTCTCTCTCTATCCCTATGCCACCAGAATTACTCAACCGGTTGATGTTGGACACGAGTTTCACCCCTAAGTAACATACCTTCCTTTAGGGGTTGTACGGTGTTAGGGCACTTAGGTCTATTAACTGATTAACAAAATAAACATTTAAACAGGAATATCACATTTTATGCATATTGCACAATCTGAATAATACATGAAGCAAATATATATCCTTTATCATCCTTAAACATGATTCAGTATCATTTATCCAGTTTCGATGCCAAACATCTATTTTGAAATCAGTAAATATCTTGCAACTATAATACAGGAAATTTCATCACTTCCATTAAGCATATCACGTAATTCAATTCTAATGAATCTAACATATTCTATTGTATATACTACACTGTTTAGAAGTTATACTAACTAATACAGAAGCAATTAAACATCTAAAATGAGTTAAATAATGATTACTGAATGAACTACTACTCACTGTTCTGGAACTCGGCCGATCCACTCTAGGCAACTCGGTCGATCGGCTGACAATTCGGCCGATCAGTCTACAATCTCGGCCGATCAAATCCCTGCTTGATTTCCTTATAAAGGAAACTCGGCCGAATCATACCGAATTCGGCCAATCGGAAAGCTGACCCTGCAATAGAACAGTAACTAGTATCTTAATCCAAATGAAAATCTAAGGATAGCTCGATCAAAAGCTAAGTCTAGGCTTAAGCTATGGATTCTAATTCTATTCTCAAAACCGAACTGCGTGCTGGTCTTACCTTGCTCTATTGTGTGCCAATCGAGCTCCGGTTTGGACCTATTCAATCCAACAGTAACTTCTTAAGTACAGGTTCACAAGCTCGCACAAGCTCACACAAGGCTGCTTGATTTGGATGTCGATTGATGCTGCGTCGTGTTGGGACCTCAAGCACAAGTCCAAAGCATCGTTCATCGGTGCTTCCTTGTGCCCAAGGTGGCTTACAAAAGAAAAACGCAACTGCTGCTGCTTGAGCAAGGTGGGGCGCCGCCCTACTGATTTGGGGCTTCCATGGAGCGAGGAAGAAGAACAAGGGGGCAAACGTTGTGGATTTGTGATGGGAGTCGTCGGCCGAACTCAAAGCAAGCTTCCCCTTGCGATTTCGTGCGCCCAAGGGGGCTCTTGGCCGGCCTCCATAGCTGCAGCAGCTACTGGCTGCAGCTACAGGGCGCCGCCCTAGCTGTTGGTCGCGGCTGAGCAAGGAGACGAGAGGGGAAGGGAAGAGGAAAGGAAGAGAAGGTAGGGGCGCAGCTGGATCGGAGCTAAGGGCCAAGAACTGCCCGCCCTAGCTCACCCTGGTCGCACTGCTGTTCTATCGGGTACTGCTCAAGCGGTTGCTCTGTTCTATCGGCCGCGTGAGGGAGAAAGTAGATAAGGAAGAAAATGAGAAAGGAAAAGAAACAACCGACTCACTTAAGAAAAACAATTACTGGTAAAATTGCATCCAAGTCCAAGAAAACTAAAAATAGCATAAGTATTGCCTCAGAGGTCCAAATTGGATGATTTCTTTTGCATCCACTCAAGCACAAACTCCTTTACCAACTCAAAGCATGAAAACATACTGATTGGACTGTTTCACTAGATCAAAGCTCTAAATACGAATGTGATTACTTGATTCAACTTAATAAACTAAATAATCAACATTGATATCATTAATTGCCTCAGGTGATTCAAACTCAACTATTGATTCACATATAACTTATTTGATTATCCATGATATTTAATTTGATATTCAACACTAATCAAGGTGTTTAACACTAATCAAGGTGCTTATTGACTAACCCTGATATGGGTCGTAACAGTATAGATGCCTTCTCTAAGAGGAACAACATTATGGGGATCCTCCCTTTGAAAATAGTGTGACAACCTCTACACCCTCTAAGCGGCACATTGGTGACCTGCCTACCTCCTCTTCTTTAACTAATCTAGACATCGCTCCTCAAGGTAATTTTGGGGCATCTCTTCTTGCCACAAATTCTAATTAGATTGTTGACTCTGGGATGAGACAACATATGGCGGGTATTCCCAACCTTCTTACTACCTTTGACTTTATTATTCCGCATCCTTTGGTTACTATGGTAGATGGATCGGTAAAACAATTCACTCATTTTTACATTTTTCCTCTTTCTTTTACACTTAAACTTTTTGTTGTCCACTTTGTGCTAGACTTCCCATATAATCTTATGTTGGTTTCTAAAATAATCAATTATCTTCAATGCTTCCAGACCTTTGGTCCTTCTTGTGTTATTCTATAGGATTGGAGGAACTTGAAGATGATTGGGCATGGAGTGTGTACTGGTGATCTCTATTACTTCTATGTCACACCACCCAATCTGATGCATGTTGTTCTTGCTTCCACTCCACTACAACTGCATCTCTGACTTGGACATCTACCCTTGGAAAACATTTGAATCTAAAATAATTTTCTTTCTTCATGTTCATCTATTTTATGTAATCTTGTCATCTTGGGAAACACCATCGTGTGTCCATCCTGTCTCATACAACTAAACAATCATCCAAAATGTTTGAATTAGTACATAGCGATATTTGTGGTCCTTTCTGGACTACTAGTTATAATGGATTCAAATATTTTCTTACCTTTGTGGATGATTTTTCTAGAATGACTTGGATATTCCTCCTTCAAATTGTGATTATTTTTTTTCACTGATTCACACATTTTACAAGTTGATTTCTTTGCAATTTTCCACATCCATTAAAATCTGATTTACTGACAACGTTCTTGAATATACACAAAAGGTTGTTTCTTCTTTTTGCCTAGATGTTTGGATGGTTCACCAACGATCTTGTGCTTATTCTCCACAACAAAATGGCATTTTTGAGCGTAAAAATCATCATATTTTTGATATTACGTGCTCTCTTCTCATTCATGCTAATGTCCCGAAACAATTCTAGTCAGATGCAATTCTCACTATGTGTTTTCTCATCAATCGCCAACATTCTTCATTTCTTAAACAATGAACTCCCTTTTCTATTGTCTTTCCACAATCTGCACCATTTTCTTTACCTCCTCTAGTTTTTGGTTGTGTCTCCTTCATACATAATTTTGATCCCCAAGGCCGACAAACTATCACCCCGAGCTATTCAAATGGTGTTTCTTGGCTACCCCTTCTCTCAAAAAGGGTACAAGTGTCTTGACACAACCTCAAGCTAAGTTTATATATTTGCAAACATCACTTTTCATGAAGATGAGATCTTCTTTTCATTATCCTCTTGGTGATTAACTCATTTTGACACAATGGTATCTCTTCTTGATCCCTTCATCCACTCAAGTCCACCCTCAATAGAACCTTTAAAGTAACACATGGAAGATGCATCCCAGACAACTCCTTCCCCTTCATCATCACTTCCATATCAATTTGATCTATGAGTGTCACTAAGAAATGGTACACGCTCCTGTACTATCAAGTAACCTATTTCTAACATATGTTGTCTATCCCGTCTCTCTTCTGCTGCCTTAGAGTTTGCCAAAGCCCTGGACACAACATATATTCCAAAAAATCCAACTGATGCCCTACGACATCCTGGTTGGAAATCAGCCATGATGGAGGAGATGAAGGCCCTTCATGCCAATCATACATGGGATCTTGTCACACCACCAAATCCTAGAAAGAACCTTTAAAATAGTCCTCACAAGCACTCATCCACACAAAGGAACTGGGTACTCTATTATATTTCCTTGGTATAGAAGTCCTCTTCTTAGCCACATGAATCATCCTGTCTCATAGACATTATGTCTAGGACTTACTTTAGGATGTTGGCATGATATAATCCAAACATGTCTTCACTCCAATGGAATATCACACCAAGCTCCCTCATGAAGAGGAACTCTTTGATGAACTGAAAAATTATCGTCGTCTTGATGGGAAGGTAATCTACTTGAAAATAACCCAACCTGACATTACCTACGTTGTCGGGATAGTCAGTCACCATATGAGTTCACCTCTTAAGGCTCATTGGATCAGTGTTCAATGCATCCTTTGATATCTCAAAGGCACTCCATGAAGAGGATTGTTCTACAAATATCCTAATACTAAGACAATTTCTATTTCTTGATACTGTAATGGAGATTGGGAAACTAATTCTCAAGATTGTCAATCCACTTCTAGTTTCTACATCATGATTGACACTCACTCTATTATTTGGCAGATAAAAAACAAGTTGTTGTGGCTCGATCTAGCACTCAGGTTAGATATTGAGCTATGGCCCATACATGTTGTGATGTACATGGGGTCCAGACTAGTTTGATTGAATTTGGGATCTCTTTTCAGACTCCAACAACTCTATATTGTGATAACCAGATGAATATACACATAGCTAATAATACGGTCTTTATTGAATGAAAAAAACACATTGAAGTCGATTGTCACTTTTTGCAAGACTTAGTGAAAGCTAAAAAATTATTACCCCTCATATTCAGATAGGTGATCAAATTGTAGATATTTTCACCAAACCCCTTATGCATGCTTTACTCAAGTACATGGGAACCAAGCTTGGAATTCACAATGTTTACTCTCCAACTTGAGGGGATGTATTAGTATAATTGATTAGTTGGGCTTAGACCCATTGTATTTTCCCTTTTATCTATTTATCTCATGTTCTCAAAGGGATCCTATGCATAGGAGATCCAATTTTCTTGTATGACTTACTGAAACATAATCCTTCTACTTAGAATTTTAGATCTAGCTAATATCCTCATTTTGTACTAAAATAAGATCTTTGTTCTCGCAAATGGTCATTTTTGTGTGTACTATAGGTAAAAGTCTAAGGAATTTTCCATAGGTGAATTTTCTCGTGCAATAAATCAAGAAAAAAATGTTGCAATGTTTTCAGGAACAACAAAACAAATTTTGTATTTGATTGTTGCAATTAATTAGGTTTTACTTTATCAATTAATATTAACTATAATCTACTTGATTTCTATTGTTGACTCCATCTAAATCAAGATGCTTCTTATTTAAGGTACAAGTCTAGTGTATTCGACACTCAACAATCATAGAACCCACAAGTTAAACTTTGATTTGTAGATAGAGAGGACCTTTGACCAATTGATTAGAGAAAATATTAGTAGTATGGATGAGCAAGAAGTCACCCATTTCGTGAATCAGGCTCTTGTTTCCTATAGAAAAACACGTGTGCATGAGTCTAGAGACCCTATAGCACTATAAAATAGGGCAATAAAAGATACACCCCTTGAAGTTGAGACATGAAAAGCAACTTAGGGACTTTTCAATCCTAAAGAAACTAATGACCACCCCTATTGTTCCACTGGGCATTACATCTCAACAACTAGAAATAATTTTCCAAAGGGTTACTATGATGTAGAGAAATTCCTTCCCTTACAAAAAAGGATAAGACTATTAGATCATTTGTGGTGGTTCTTAGATCTTTTTGCCTTGAAATAGCAACAAGGAGTTTTAAAAGATTCCATCAAACTGTGGCATTTCAAGTACTCTTTGATCGATTAAGGCAAGGATCTTGCAAAACTCCATGAAGGGGCACAATATCACAACTTATGAAAAACTACAAACCAAGTTTCTAGAAAAGTTCAACCCGCCCTCCCTCACTTACTAGATAAGGGGAAGATCATATGATTTTTTCCTATATCAGGCGAATCCCTTCTTCAAGCTTGGGGCCACTTCAAAGAACTTCTTTATTGATGCCAACACCATGTCATCTCACATGTGCAACTAGTAGAAAATTTCTACCGCAGTGTTGAGGAAGGCACCAAAATGTTCCTAGATTCCTCACATAGAGAAAATTTCATGTTCTAAAACATTGAAAACACTTGAGAAGTTATATAACATGGATATGAAAACTAGTCTTGGTCAAGTAGAGGACATGGGGGTGTTATAAATATTACCAAGGCAGAAGACAAGTCTATAATCATGTCCATTATTGAATATTGAGGAAATTGGCCTAGAAGAAAGACAATCTAGAGACTTCTTTCAATGCTTATTAGAGAATACGGTAGCCCCAACCACTCCGAAACCAAGTGAAATATGCAAATCTTTCCTATGAAGCTTGTAAAGGTAGTCACACCGTAGTCTTGGATGTCATTTACTATATGATGTCATGGTGAACACAACATAGGCTCAATGCAGTGACAATCATGTGGAGGACATTAACTACATTTGTAGCATCCAATGATAAGGCAAAAAATCCCATCCAAAGTAGAAACCATTTGGGTTTCAGTATGGAAATCTAGCAGGTGTAGAAAAAGCTTGTCAATTGAGAGTGGGACATGCAAAAAATCAAGTTTGGAGTTCCCCTAGATTCCCAAGCAATCAAGGGTAGAACTTTAGGAATCAGGATAGGGGCTACAATTAGGGGTACTAACTCTGGAATGCCAAAAAAGTTCCCATTAACAATTGCATTGTTAATAGGGGAATGCACCCTTATTTAGGTAGGACAAATTCACATATATCCATTAAGCAAACTCTATAGTCCAAATATACTATGTCTTACAATTTACAAGTTTAGCAAAAATCCATTGAGTCTTATTTGGCTCAAGTCACATCTACTATATGTCCCCTTGTGGATGCATTTGCTAGACAAATGGAGAATAATTCCAAGCACCCAGAGCAGTTGAAGGCTATTGCTATCCATTCTGGATATTTTTATGCAAAGCCAATGGAAAAACTGAATGCACATGTTCGAACTCAACTGATGATGCTGAATTTTTTCCATTGATGAGACAGGGGTACAAAAGACGGTTGAGGATATATTAGCAAACATGGTTGAGGGTAGTGTGAAAGCACAAGCAAGAACGTGCATAGTAGATGATACAAGGAAGGCACTAGAAAACACTATTGAACTAGAGATTTTGTACATGCCAAGACCCCCCAATCATAACTATTTGAAGTAGACAAATCTGGATGCTTCTTTCATAAAGTTCAAGGAAGCTATGAAATGGCTTAATATTGAGAACCAATTCTTGGATGCACTAAATGAAATTCCTTCTTGGTTAAATAATCATAAGACTCTTCTAATTGGGAAATACAATATCTAAAGAGTATTAAACCGTTAAGTTGGCCATAACAACTTTAGATATATATTACGCAAAAGAATCAAAATGATTTCATTTCATTCAAGATCTATTGTAACATAGGGGACAACACTTGTAGGAAAATATTACGATTTCTTGCAACTAGCATTCTCATCATGTCATCTAGCTTATGATAGAGTTTTGGGTTCACTTCTCTATTACCTACAACCTTGATGTTCCAACTAGTAGTTTCATCAATGACCAAACTCACGAGGATCATTCAAGATGTTCCAATCAGGGTAGAAAAAGATTCATATCTATCGTGAAATTTTTTTTCCATGAACATCCAGGAGTATCTTATATATCCTCTCATCTTCGGTGAACCCTTTTAAGCTACTACATGCTCCCTCATTGATGTTGAGGTAGGTACACTACTTCTTTGGGAAGGAAACTCTAAAAACATGTGTGTTTGACAGTTTGAAGGGGTGCAATTTTCATAAACAGGTATTTTTGCATGACTATAATGACAAAATGTCCCAATTAAAGCAAGAAAATATGATGTTTGTACCCCCTACAAATAGCCTTGGTTGATACAAAAGCCTCAAAATTCAGAGATGAACAGGTGAGGAAAAATACGTTTTCCACCATATTACCTTAGAGTAAGACATAAATGTTTTCTTTTAAGAGTTGAAATATGTTTCTATTATTGAATAGGAAGAATAGGCTCCTAAGGCACCCAACATGAAGCCCTTACTTGAGGGGTTCGGATATGTATTTCTTGAAGAGAAACATGTCTACCCGATCACCATAAATTTTGATCTCACAATGGAACAAGAGGACATATTCTAAATTGCACTATGGAAGATGAGATCAACCTTGGTGTATAAAATGGCAGATCTAACATGTGATATTAAGGCTATTTGCATGCATAAAATCCCCTTGGTGGAGGATTGAAATCCTTATGGAGACCCACTATGCAATTTGAATCCCAACATGAATGATGTGGTTTGGATAGAAGTGATCAAGTTACTAGTATCTTGGTTTATCTATGCCATCTCTGACTCAACATGGATGAGTCCCATTCAAGTGGTCCCCAATAAGGGAGGCAATACTGTGGTCTTTGATGAGATGAATGAATTGATTCTTTCTGTCACTATCATGAGGTAAGGAACATGCATTGGTTACTGAAAGATGAACAAAGCCACAAGAAATGATCCCTTCCCCTTCCCTTTCTTGACACAAGTCCTTGATAGTCTAGTTCACCATGAACACTTTTGTCACCATGATGGGGATTCTAGGTTTTATTAGTTTCAAATACACTTAAATTATCAGGAGAAAACACATTTATATGCCCATTTTACACATATGCATTATGGAGGATGCCATTTGGATTTTGCAATGCCCTACTCCCATTTAAGTGTTGCATGGTATCCATCATTGTAGGTTTGACATAAAAATCATGGTGGCATTCATGGATGATTTTCCATCTCTAGAGATGCATTTGTCTTGTGTCTACATCCTCTATCACTCGTCATATATAGATGCAAAGAAGCACACATGGTGTTGAATTGGGAGAAATACCATTACATGGTGAAGGGGGGTAGAGTTTTGGGACACTAGGTGAGAAGCAGCGGAATCGAGCTAGACAGGGAAAAATTGAAGTCATTACAAAGTTAACACTCCCATCCACTATGAAGGAGGTGAGAGCATTCTTAGGAAATGCATGGTAGTATAGAAGATTTATAAAGGATTTATGTAAGATTTCAAAGACTCACACCAATATACTTCTTAAAAAATCTAAATTCATATTTGATTCATCTTGTAATAACAATTTCAACAATAAAAACGTTTCTATCATTCATACACCCATCATCTAGGCACAAGACCGATGTCAACCTTTTATCATTATGTGCGATGTAGGTGACACGTCGTGGGAGATGTTTTTAGATACAAGTTTGACAAGAGGAAACATGTCATCTCCTATGCCTCCAAGGCATTGGATAAAGCACAACTCAATTATTCTGCAATGAAAAAGGAGTTGCTTTCCTCTGTCTATTCTTTCAAATTCTGGTATTATCTTTATGGGTCGCATGTGATATTTTATATCGACCATACAATCATTCACTACCTACTGAATAAGAAGGACACGGAGTTCATATTCATCACATGGTTCTTACTTCTAAAAGAGTTTGATCTTAAGATCAAAAATAAAAAAGGGAAACATGAATTTTGGTTGGTCATCTGAGATAAATTCATTACACCAAGAACGATGGTGTTTACATCAACTATTAATATCCTAATGACCATCTGATGAAAATCTCTTACACTTTCCATTGGTTTTAGGAATAGGTTAAGTATCTTGCTGCTCTGTTCTGCATCTTAAGTACATGGTAAATTCCATGAGTAAATTCATGCATGATGTTGAGATCTATTTTTGGGATGAGACATACCTCATCCAGTTATGTTTTGATAGTTCTTACCACATATGTGTAATAGAGGAGGAAGGCCACATCATTCTCAATAGTGCCATGAAGTCCTATGGGAGTGCATATGAGAACAAAAATGAGTGCTACAAAGGTTCTCCATTGTGAATTGTATTAGCCTGCAATGTTGAAGGACACATACAACTTCATATTACCTTATGATCAGTGCTAGAAACTAGGATCATACTAAAGAGGGATGGGATTCCCCTAACTTCATGGCTAAAGGTGGAAATTTTTGATGTGTGGTACTACATGGTTCTCTTGCCCTCTTCTTATGGTTATTCTTACATCTTAGTAGTAGTGGACTATGACTCCAAGTGGTTGGGCATAATCCCTACCATCTCTAGTGACTCCAAGAATGTTATAAAATTGTTCAAGGAGATCATATCTCCTAGGTTTGGGGTGTCTTGCACTATGATATTTAATGGTGGTTCACATTTTTATGAGAATAATTTTGAAACATTGTTGAACAAATATGGTGTTCATGACCTACTACCATCCACATATCATCCACAGAAATAGAAAACTAGATGTTTTAAATCATAAAATCAAGGCTTTCATGTAGAAAATAGTTGGCCACCGAAAAAAAAGATTGGGCCACAAGGATGAGTGGTGAACAATTAGCATAGCAGGCCACATTCAAGACCCCTTTGGGAATTACACCATTTAGGTTGATTTATGGAAATTTTTACCAGCAGTCCCCTGAATTACTTTGTGAGTCAGTCAACTGGTATAAACACAAGACTCATAGGAATATTAGAAACCCTACCCTCCAACAAGTCACTTGAGACACTTGTGAGTCACCTGACTGACCATCATGAGTGCTTCCCCATGAAAAGACCAATCACCTGGTTGAAGAATTGATTGACTGACATGCGTTTCTTTGGATTAGCTTATCATCAATACTCACCACATGAATCAACTGATTGGTATCTTCATCATGTAGAGTTGAAGTGTCAAAGCACAACCAAATTTGCCAACCCATCACTTTAGTTGACCGACTAGAGTGGAGCCAACAAAAAAAAAGTGACCAATCACCTGATTGATCACCCAGTTGCCTATAGTATCTCCTAGCCACCTAACTAGATAAACCCTAAGAGTCGTAAATAGAGAACCTCAGGGCCAATGATTAAGTAATTTCATGGGCCCAAAGACACTTATAAGTGGATTTTGGAATGATTGACAGGATATGACTCCTTAGTCTTAAAACACATCTTTTCCAAGCCAATGAACAAAGGGGAATGAAACAATGGCCCATTTGTGTTGGAGTATTGTAACAATATTATGTAGTTGAAGGTGTCAATCTCTTTACTAGTTACCATGTCTATGCCAATATTCATCAACATTATCATGGGTTATCCATTCTCTCTTTAAATTTGTATTTACTCTTGTGATATGAGAGAGTAGCTTCCCTTGTTAGGTAATGTTGATTAGCACCATTTCATATGCTATGTACTCAATTTTTATTAATTTCCATTTCTATTATTATATAATTGTATTCATTTATTTCTTTTGTTCCTTGTGGATTGATTACCCTATATGCATGTCTTTTGCAGTCCTAGACATACATATCACAAGATATAGGATTAAATATCAAATGATAAAAGTTCAAACATTGAAAGTAGATGTAATTATGGAAGGGTGTTCTCTAGGGCGATGAGATATTGAACCGTAGGTACTGAGACCTCAAGCCTACAAGGAAACATGTCATGTGAGATCCATACTCTTAAAGGTTTCATGCCACAATATAAATAACCAAAATGATGGGTAATGTAATGTGTAGCATTGATTACGCAGGAGGAATAATGAAACTCAATCTACCCAAATGTTTTAGTATTCAATTACTTCTTTACTAAATTTTTATTTTACTTGCAATTTAGTTTAATCATTGTAAACATTGATCTCAACTAAATTAGGTTTGATAACACTTACTTAAAATGTAGTTTTTAGGGTTTGATCATAATGTTATACTACAATAATAGTTGTCCTCTTTTGAGTATTGATTATTGTACACAGTCTTGGTAAGAATATGGGACTTTTACCTTGATGCTCTTTTTATGAAATAAATCACACAACAATCACCTTGACTTTTTTTCTTTAACCATCATGGATTACCTTATAAAGGTCTCTAAAGCATTACCCACATCCAAGTTCAAAGCCTAGACTTTGACCTTCATTTCAAAATTTCACATATATATATATATATATATATATATATATATATATATATATATATATTGTGTGTGTGTGTGACCATTTAAGGAAAACTCCAATTTTGGCATTTTATCTATTGATACATCTTGGTAGAAGACTGGACTGAAGATTTTAGGTGGTTAGGTTATCAATGGCCCTTGGTTTTCCATGAATCATCTATTAATTGTGTTTCCAAAACTCTTGCCATTATGGATAACTTGGCACTTGCTCATGACCTACAATGTGAGTTTTTCCATATTTGGTTCTATGTTGGGATTCCTGAGATGTAATATTTTCTCCTGATGAAACCCTCAACTTCTACATCTCTATGATGGATAATATTCATTGTAGTCTTTATCAATGTTTGCCACACATTCCAATGGGATGTGGACCAACATTTGGTGATTTAAGTGCCACTTGACTATGCTTCCTATTCATCATGGGGGGTTAGGCATCAACTTTTCCCATGATGTTTGCATCTTTACATATGATTTCTATCTGACCACACCCATTTTATTTTGCACAATGATTTATGTTAGGTCAGCACTATGCTTGTTGAAATATTCTTTCTCAATATATATTCCATGATCTGTAAAATCCTGCCTTCTTTTTGTTGGTTCAAATCATCACATAAGCCTTCTTCCACCTCAAACACCTAGTTTATATTGACAAATTCTTATAAGAGAAAAATCATCCAACAATTCACTATAAGTTACATATTCTTGTGACAAAAATATATGCTTACTTATCGGCAAGCCGACTATACACAAGATTTCTCACTTTTTCCCCCGTTGAAGGCCTTATATATTTCATCTCATCTATTTTAAATCAATATATCCTTCAGTGCATGCTCATGATACCCTTATACTAAGGGCAGGAACATTTCCCCTCATGCAACATTTACGACATTAATAGTTATGATGAGTAAGATGTACACTATCACACATGACCTTGATATATGCTTTGTTGTGATGTTGTTCGTGATGATCCTTTAGACTTTGCCTCCCATTTTGGGTTAAAAATACAAATCAAAGTCCTTGTAGCCTTCCTTGGCGCATAGTCTAATGGTCTACATTCCCATCGACCTACTAATATGTTGTTATTCAATTCAACATATGTCAAAGACAGATGTCTTGACCTAGCATGAGTTTCTCTTTTAACAAACATACTTTTTACTAAGTTTAAAAGAGGTTAATGTTCCTAAGACGTTGCCATAAATAAAGGTCCACAAACACACCTACCAGGAAAACATCATAATTTTGTACCTATCACCTATGATGTCTTTCAGGTGTTGGGTGGTGATTTCTTTCTCTTTCAAAACTAAACAAATAGGAACCTTGTGGTGGTGTTGTCTGCATTCAATATTTTATGTTTACTTCTATACATTTTCTCATACATTAAGCATTGAAGTCCACTTTTTTGTCCACAAATATGTTAAGGCATTAATAATTGGAACACATTTTTCTAGTAAAATGTGATACCCTAATTAATATTACGAGCTCATTGGACTCATATTTATGAAGTATAGGAGGCCTCCTATACTATAGTTCTCCCAATTTGTTGCATGTGAAGATATTTGTGTACAACATGCATAATGAACTGCATTTGTGAAATAATACTAAAATTTCCTCTATAAAAGTATATTGGTAGAGAGTTGTTGAATCACATGACTTGTAGTTGATTTTAAATATGAATATAATATATATGAAGATAGAACCCACAACATATACAACCCTGATATTTCAATCATATACTTACCTTAGTAACATTGAGGTATTTCAAATGATTTTTTTAATATACCATGTATTTGAAGAATATAAATCATTGTTAGTATATTGTATAAAGATTGTGAATGATATAAAACTTATTTGTTTTGTCAATTTTAATAACAATGAACTACTACATATGTATTTCTTATATTCTTGTTTAAGAATAAGATACATTCATGTTATTTTACTTTGATGTTAGTTTTTTGCACAGATTCATGCTTAGATAATAGCTATTATAGATCATATTTGAATCCTAGTAATCATATACATAATATCATGATTGTATATGCCCATATATATGACATACCAAACTGATTCACTCTCATATAGAAGAAATGGTAATTTCTTTTTTTTTGGATCAGGTAAAATATTACTAAGAAACAAAAGTATAGGGGACCTATACTGAACTATACAAGGTTAGCTGTAAGACCACTCGGGTATAAACTACAAAAGCCCCAGTGTCTTTTCACATTGAGGTCTAAACCTTTATAAAGCACAGGTTTAGCCTTACAAACAAACCGTAGTCTATCCGTAAGCACGTCAAAGCATTGGAATTTATCAAGCACCCTACCGCCATGTAATCTTGCATTTCTTTGCTGCCAAACCAGATAAATCAGCGCCGAGAAACCAATGCTCACAAAATATCCCAAAAAATGCTCCCTAGCCATCCTAGTGCGCAGCCAAACCAGGATATCTAAAAGAGTAGATGGGGGAGTACCACCCCACCCACATTTGAGAATCAAACGTATCCACATATATCTAGAGTAATCACACTCGAAAAAGAGATGCCCATGAGATTCATTCATCTGCTTGCACAAGCTGCACACCGGATCAACCTGCAGTCCCCAACCAATCATCCTATCTGTAGTCGGTAGCCGGCCCAAGATACATCTGTAGAGAGTATAGCTCAATCTGGGAGTCTGCATTTTATTCCAAACAATCGTGTACCATGGAACGGGAGGTCCAACCATCCTTTGATTCCACTGATTAGAAACATCATGGCACCAAGAGAGCTGGTTCATCAGGTTGTACTCGTGTTTCACAGACGGCCACATGGTGATCAATCTTCTCCAGACCAGAGAGTCCCCCACCTTCGGTTGCACGTTAAGGTTCCCACCATACCTCGTTCTTACCCAAACCGCCCAAGGTGAGTCAGTCCTCGTAAGGAATCTGTCAATACGGAAAGCAGTAGCTCTGTCCGCCAAATATTGTGGGTCCATCAGTCCAAGGCCCCCTTGCTCCTTCGGCCTCGCAACTGTGTCCCAGGCGACAACATGTCCTCTCCCACCCCAAAGAAAACTGCTCATAATTCTCCTCGCCTTGTCAATGATGAATCTAGGCAGTTCGGCCAACATGGTCCAGAAGTTTATCTTTGCCGCAAGCACCGATTTGATTAACACCAACCGTCCAGCCATGGATATGTTATTTCCAGCCCATCTGTCCACCGTGCGCCTCAGGTCATCAATCACCGAGCTAAAGTGAGTCCCATTCCTTCTTCCACCCGATAGAGGTATACCCATGTATTTTGTGGGAAAAACCCCCCGAGCAAGCCCCACAATATTTCTCAACCTCCCCCTTCTTTGATCACAAGAGCGAGATAGGAAAATCCTAGACTTGATTTCACTAATGTAAAGCCCGATCAACTTCCCAAACTGGGTCAAAATTTTCTTTACCGTATTAAGATATTTCACATGTCCAGCAGTGAACAGCATGACATCATCAGCGAAGAGGATATGTGACCAGACAGGAACCCCACCGACCTTGTACATCTTCAATTCACCTGCGTCCTGATCCTTATGAATACTCTGGGTTAGGTACTCCATTATGATGACAAACAACATAGGGGATAGGGGGTCACCCTGTCTTAGGCCATTAGATGCCTTGAACAAGCCATGAGGAACACCGTTAACAAGCACAGAAAAGGATGTGGATTCAACACATTGCCTCATCAACTTAATCCATCTTTCAGAAAACCCCAGTGCAGCCATGATTCTCCACAAAGCAGACCAATCCACATGATCGTACGCCTTTGTGATATCTAATTTAATGCACGCCTTCCTAGTAGCCCTTTTACGATTAAAATCCTCCAGAAATTCCTTGGCTAGGAGAGCCCCATCCGATAGAGCGATCTTTGATGAAAGCAAGTTGTACATGTGATATAATAGTGAGCAGCACCTTCTTCAATCACCCCGCCAACAGCTTGGCTAAGATTTTGTAAAGCACTGTACAACAAGTAATGGGTCTGTAATCTGACATAGCAGCCGGCCTATTAACTTTCGGAATAAGCCTGATGAAAGCATGGTTTACTTTCCTCACCATGTTACCTCCCACCATGAACCATCTCACCGCACAGCACACATCATCCTTAATGATGTCCCAACAAACATGGAAAAACTTACTATTGAACCCGACCGGTCCAGGAGATTTAGCTGCGCCAATGTCGAAGACAACCTCTTTGATTTCTTTCTCAGACACCGGACCACATAACTCTCTATTCATCATCTCAGTGACTCTCCTCCCAGGCATATCGTCACCCTTGCTGCTATGTTGTTTGTTGTATAATTGTTCAAAGTACTGGACCGCCTCATGTCCAACTTCGTTAACTCCTCTCATCACCGACCCATCCTCCTTCACCAGACCATGAATGCAATCACGCATGTGGTTCTTCTTGGTAGCATTGTGATAAATCTTGGTGTTTCTGTCCCCATCATTAATCCACTGGATCCTGCTTCTTTGCCAATGGTACATTTCCTCAGCTCTCTCCAGCTGTAATAATCTTAGCACTTTTCCTTCCTCATTCCTCATCCTTTCATGATTATCAGGGTATGTCCTCAGGTCCTCCGTAGCAGTCTGGTACTCTTCGGATGCTTTTTTGACCTGAACCTGGAGATTGGAGCATTCAACAGTCCACTCTTTTAGAGCCACCTTGATTCTTTTAAGCTTCTCCGACACCCTGAACAAAGGATTGCCTACCACATTCTCCGCCCAAACACGGGTCACCAATCCCTTAAAACCAGGCCACTCAACCCAAAAATTCAGGAAACGGAAAGGTCTGTTCTTCATACGGTTGTTCACTAGAGGAATCTTGAGCCAAGCATGGTCGCTAAGCGGGTGCCCCCCCAATAAAACCCTCGCCTCCGGAAAAATATCCAGCCATGTAGCATTCACCAAACCTCTATCTAGGTTACTCGAGATTCTATGCTCCGGCTTCCTTTTATTGTGCCACTTTATGATTCCACCCACCATGTTTAATTCCACCAGATTAGCAGCATCCACCATACCATTGAACCTTTCCAAGATTGAATCGCGTATAGGTTTACCCCCAACCTTCTCTCCTGCCTTACGTACGTTGTTGAAATCTCCCACCACCAGGTGTGGAAGCTGTTGTTGTGTGGAGCTGATGATGTCCTCCCAGCATTTCCTTCTTTTGCCTTCATCATTGTGCCCATAGACTGCAGTAATCACACAGTGCAGACCACCCGCATTCATACAACTAAGGACCATCATCTGGTCAGTAGCTCCAATCACCTGGAGGTCCCAGACATTCCTGTCCCACCCGACAGAAATACGGCCCCCTTCAACCTGTTCAAGATTAGATTCCACACCCCAACCAGCAGGAAAAACACACAGCAGATTATCACACATATTCCTCTTCACTTTAGTCTCCAAGATGATCGCCAAAGAAGCCTGGCTCTCCCCTATCCTCTTCCTCACCCGTTTTTGTTTCCGAGGTCTGGAAGCCCCCCTCACATTCCATGTGAGGACTGACATATCAACCTCCTTTGTGGCCCCCCCTTCCGGAGGAGGTCACTCTATTAGATGCCCGCCTTCCCCTCACACTAGACGAGGGGGCTTTGTCATTCTGATTCCTGCAGGTGCCTGAAAGCTCCTCCAGCAGCTCCTCCGCATTCAAGTTCTGTAACACAGAGAACTGGTTGGTGTCCGGGGATCTGGGACTCACCCTGCCCGCCAAAACCACCACCCCAGGACTCTCCCTATGCCGGACCTCCATCATCTCCTCCTCAACATCAGTATCCAACATTGTGCTGTCACTAACACCACGATCCTTGGCCACAACCTCAGCACAAATCACACCTTCAGCACCTTCAGCACTGGAAACCGCTTCATCAAGCACAACGTCTGGGACTCCAACAGCACTTTCGGCCAACACAGGAACCACACAGCCAGTAGCATACTTCCCCTTCCTCCTTCCAGAGCGTTGTCTGGATCTGGCACGTCTCCTCAACTCCGGCATATCGGCAGACACCTTATATGCCACCTCTACCCTGCCGCTCGGGCAATTGCCAAAGTCATGCCCGAACACCTTGCAGCGCTCGCACTTATCGGGGAGAGCGTCGTAGACGACCCTGACTTCCAGCTCCTTGTCGTCGGCCATCTCCAGCATCACCACCAGAGGAAGCAGCTGGTCTGCCATTACCTCAATGCAGACGTGCGTTGCCCCCGTGTAGCGACCAGCGGCCCAGAAATCAACCACCTTCGGAATTCCAATCCCATAGGCCATGATGGTGATGGCTCTCCTCGACCACTGTATCCCCACATCCGGTAAAGTAACCCAGATCGGAGCTGTGGTCAGCGCATCCCTCCTGAGATCCGCCTCCGGTGACCACCGCATGGTCAAAACGAGCTTGTGGTCGAAAAACCAGGGACCCTGGTCCAGCGCCACACTCGCGTCTTCATCCGACGCAAACCTGGCGAGGAAAAGTCCGCCCAGCATCGGTTCGCAGATGAGTTCTCCCTTATGTTTCCAAGCCCTTAACATCCAGCCCAGCAGCTGATCACGCACGCAGCGCCGACCCATGACCTGGATGATGACAGAGTACTTGTTGGAATCGCCCATCGCCGACATCACCAGGTTAGAGATGTGCATCCAAGGCCGATTGTCATCCTTCCTAAACCTGGGAGCCTTCGGGTCGCCCTCCACCTCCACCGGCTTCAGGTTCCTCTGGACCTCCCTAGTCACAGCCACCGTCGCAACCCAAGAGCGACCCACTGTAATATCAACCTCAGGGACAAGTGCAGGTTCCGAAATCGTACCATCTCGGGGGGTGGAGGACGGAGCGGAGGAGCCCGCTCCGCCCCTGCCAGCCGCCGGCATTGCACGGCTAGCTCTTCTAGAGATGGATTAGAGCGAACCTAGAGAGAGAGAGCATATCATATATTACTTGAATGGTAATTTCATATCTTTAAAACCATAAGTAGATACCTTGTATAATTTTGTAACAACTTCAAAATTTGGGAATCTAAGATCTAATTTAACAAAGTGATGCAATAATAAAATTATTATAATTAAGGGAATATGATGAACTTTATTGATGAAATGCAAGTTGTAATCCTAGATTAGGTCATAATTTTAAGTATTTAACGTGTTGTTGAGCATCTACATAAAAATGAGGCTTCGATTGAGATATTGGGATTTGTACAAGACTCAATTTCAACATTAATGAAATAATTAAGATTTTGTACTCTTTGGAAGGTCTAGGTATGAGCCATGGGAGTAAGGATCTGATTCAAACAAAATTGGACTATTAATTAGAAAGTAGTCCCATTGAGATATATGATGTGGAAATTATAACTTCATGCATAATTGTGATGCTAATGATCTTGTGTGTTGAACGATAAACTACGTATGAGACAATGAGAAAGTTTTTATGAGATTATAAAGTGAATAATGATAGATAATTAGTGGAGTGATTATGTAGTCCTTTCTTTCATTCCATGATTCAGGTAAAACCTAATTTGATGCAATACTTGGTGAAATGTAAGATAATAATTTGATGAAGGTAAATCCAAGTTTTGTACTGATAATATGAATAGTTTTGATCTAGGAAGTTAAAATAAGAAACTACCTCAAGGGAAA
The DNA here is from genome assembly GCA_963693085.1 of Alisma plantago-aquatica. Lineage (NCBI taxonomy): Eukaryota > Viridiplantae > Streptophyta > Magnoliopsida > Alismatales > Alismataceae > Alisma > Alisma plantago-aquatica. The sequence goes on along the minus strand of OY856409.1, from coordinate 568,700,240 downwards.
GTAATGTCTAGTTATCAGTGACCTTTTAATTACAAATTTTGAGGCTGATAAGGAGATAACCTCAAAAGTTGGATTCATTTAGTTTCTTCTATAAGAAGGGTGGATTTTTGAATGATATTACATTTTTCTTTTAATAGTAATGATTATATAACTATAATTGGATCTCCTTTATCAATGTCCCAGATTTGGGGGTAACATATTTGGGGGTAACATGAGATATGACCCTTGACCACAACTGTCAACCCAAGATTGGATGGCCTTGGCTCATAGTCTACCTGAGAACACAAGTATAAATAGGACGAGAATCTCAAATCTCAGTAGAATCTAGATTAAAGAGTGTGTCTCACTCACTTGATCTTCATTCCTCTTTACTAGAGCCAAGGTTCCTTTCATAACATACTCTCTCTCTCCCTTTCATACCTTCCTCTCTGCCAACTAGTGGTACAACTATCATCAGGAGAATAAGTTGAACCAAACAAACCCTCACTTTCCAATAATCTCCACATAACAAGATAATTCCTAATTTTGGCTTAGAAAAAATCTAGGGTTAAGTGGATACCACCTCTACTTTAAGTCCCACAACTATATATGGCCATATAAGGTACCTATGAGACTCTCTAACCACTCTACAACACCTAATTTCCTCCTCTTATTAAAGAGACACCATCACCTACCTCACTTATCGGAGACCTTGACCTTGCCTCATCAACTAGAGGTTACTTCAACAAATTTAATTGTCACATAGCACCGAAGGGAGTCTATGAGTAGTATTTGAGTGCCAGAAGATCCTGAGGATACCCCAAGGATGGTTCACTACCTTTGACCCAAGATGCTCAAACTTGTTACTGGGGAAATGATTATGTCTATCTCCGACCTTGCAAAGAGGTGGAACTTGACCCCCTTAAATTTAACACACTTCCTCAAGACTCAACTCCCCTTGAAGAGAGGTATTTACCAATTCCCTCATCTCTAGTAAATGTGTTCTAGATAAAACCAAAATCTTAACCCTTCAGCCCACTTCGTGGCTTGCCACTGACTGAGTTGATCAACTTTGTCAGGGTCTCCCGTGAATGATTTTCCTCTTAGCGCCTAAAGGCTTGAGTCAACCTTGGAGTGGACTCCATGGGTTGTTATGTATGTTTGAGACATGACACAAGAATAAAGAAACAATGCATATGGTCGTTATACTATAATGCCCTAGTATGTGTGTTAAAATCATTCACAAAACATGGGAAGTATTGTCTTTTACTCCTTATCCTAAGGCTGGTCATGCTGGGAACACATCAATGAGTTGGTCAGAGCCCATTTGTTCTAGCCCGATCCCACAAGAATGAAAATAAAATCTTATATGTTGATGTGGCATGATAGTATTCATCCAATCGTGTGTCTTCATTTAATTTTATAAAATAAATTTTTGATTGGAGTATAAGACAACTATATATCATTATTATCAAAAAAGTTAGAATCGAGTAAAATGTTTTAAGGTCCTATTTCTTCTCTAAGTTCAAAAAGTATGTATTCGTGCATTGATATATGTTATCTAATGCGTGAAAACCCTAGTTTTGAGGAATACGTTGTGGTATACATTAATATGTTTCTCCTATGATGTAATATGTATTATCAAAATCCCAAGATTATGATGATAATGATTGTGATGATGTATATTTATATCCATATACAAGCAACTATGGTGTCAACAAACTATTTAGTACTCAAATCCAACCTCCAAATGACTTTAAAGTCAACGATTGAAGGATCCAAGCGTGCATCCCTAGCATGGTAAAATGAAAGTGCAAATTCTAAAGCATAAATAGTAACATACAAAGACAAACAATAAGATAAATGAACCAACATAATATCAACACATAACTAATATATTAATAGAAACATTCTTTATTACAAGATTTCAATTACATATGATAGAGTATAATTACACAAGTTTGCACATGTACACTAGCTAGGATCTTACAACAAGTACACCTGAACATAGCTCACCAAGCCATAAAAATCCCAAGCTATCTTTGAACCTAAAACATACATGAAAAAAGTGGGCCAACACGCAAGGTGTTGACTGTAGGATGTAGAGATACAAATATATAAGATTTGAATAATTTGAAGGATAAAGAGATACATGGGACAGAGAGATAAAAATATATAAAATTTGCATAATTTGGATAGATTTACATGAGTAAATGACAAAAAATAAACAAGTTAAGGACTTCAAAAAAGGAGAAACATATTTTATGTCTTTTTAATCCAATTAAACTAATAATATCATATATTCATAAGGTTGGTGACCAACTTCCTATCGTAAGGGTCTTTAAGGGTGATCAAAATTAGCTAATCATTTTTATCAACATGTTCTTCCTTATTTTGACAAATCAAGTAGGGTGACCATTCTTGTTTCCTTACTTTGAGATACAAGCAGGTTCACAAGGCTTGTATAATGGAGTTCTATATTATGTTTGAAAGTTATAAAATAAAGGATAAAAAGCATAAAGTGCAATGTTCAAATACTACATGGAAATATTTGAGCAAGTAGGCAAGAATAGATACATATAAAGCTTGCAATTATGAAAGCCATAGTCATATATTAAATCACCTACCTGATTTAGACATTCATAACCTAACTTATCTTTGATCATCTAGCCAGAATATATAACTGATTAAGAACAAGATTACATGCATGTATTATATTATCATCATTATCCCCTATCTAGTTGCATAATAAGGGTTTTGGGCAATTTAGATTCCAAGTTGGTTAATCACATATTTTATGATATTTTACTTATTTAGAGTCCATAATTAAGGTTGTGTTTCCTCATTTTAATTTTCCTATTTTATATGATTATTTTAAGGTTAATGTCACTATGTACATTTCAGGGTCAATGAACTCATAATAGGCCAAACAAGGCCAAGAGTAATCAAGTCAGGGATCCCACCATAGAATATGATATATATAAATATGATAAGGACATAAGAAACAAAAATCAAGGCAAGGTGGGTCTCCCCAATTCTATGCATCATATCAGGAATTGGCACTAAGCAACAACCATTCAACTTATCAATGTGGATTACATATGCCATTAGAGGTCAACATTGGACTTAGGTGAACATACACATCCAAGAGGACAATCATAATAGAGGCATCTCTGATTATAGAGGAAATTGCATTATAAATAGATTCACATCAAGATTTAGGCATGAGGAAGACAAACAATCAATCTAGGGACATTTAGGTCAAAAAGGGGAGCATACACCATTATATCATGAATGAGTGTTGCCCTTATCTAATTGGATCACAACACATCATAAGTTGATATCAGAGATCTATCATAGTTCGATGCATTATATAGGTCAAAAACTCTCATTGACTAAGGTATAACAAATCAAACGCATATTGGACCACAAGGATGCATTAAGTGTCATCTGACTCTGACATAAAAAAAGAAGGACAAGGGTGGATATATATGTCATTTGGTAGCATAAAGCTACTTATTTGCAAGTTAATATAAGGCTAGATGTCACATTATATGCAAAAATATCACTTTAAGGTAAAGTCCATCACTAAAGTCCAATTACAAGTCACATTATGCAATTCAAGTCCTTCAAGGTGCATGGATGGTTATTAGGGTTTCCACAGTGCTCAAAGATGACGAGGGTTACTAATTTGAGGATTAGGATATACATTGAGCATCAATATCAAAACTTTTATCATCAACACACATTAAACATAGTAAAAGACGACATCTTTAGCAAAATAATAATGTTACATATTCCTAGTCTAAAACCATTCCCAAGTTGTATGCCTTGTAGACTTGATAAATATGGTATATTATTTTGTCTAATTTGACCTTTAGATGAGAAATGTATTATTTTGGAAAGACTAGGCATGAGGCCAACCTTGAACTATGCAATGATGGGTAGTTAACGACTATGTTACACTGGTTTCCCAGTTGCTTCCTTGTGCTTGCCTCCATGATGGTGTAGGCAAGGTTACTTTCTACCATGGGAAGCTATAGTGGTAGAACTAGGAAACATGGATGCCACATGAGGACGATGGGGAAAATTGGACACAAGATGAGAAACAAAATGAAGGAAGAAGAAGGAGAAGTGAAAGAAGAAAGATAGAAAGGGAAGACAAACTAGGAAGGAAAGAAAATTGGCAATCTATAGAACTACATGTGGCAACGTTGATCTCAAGTAGCATATAGTACATATATAATGCATTAACATCAAATGATGGTTGAAGTGCCCACCTTTGGATTTAGACACGTCCTAGGCTCATGGATCTAAGGGCCCAAATCTATTGCTCTTGGGATTGAGGCCCATGATTGGTAGAGGAAGGAGCTTGTGCATCATTAGAGGGAAGGAAAAGGAGATGGCCAAGCCGTGTGGGTTTCTTGTGTCCAAGGAGGTACTGGACCAACAAATGATCCAAATGGAACCACAAGAAATGAAATTGAAGTTAAAATGAACCAACATTGAGAGACTATATCTTGAGGTTTATCGTCTGATTGGGGCAATTATTAAGTCATTAGAAACATAATTGGAAGTTGCACCTCATGACATGCATTTTTAGATCAAGGAAAGAAAAATTAAGAGATTCAAATTCACTTGCAATGGTGGTACTAGGTCAATACTTCAAGTTACTATGAAATTAATTATTCATGTGACCAAATTAGGGTGTCACAACTCTCAAAAAGTGAAATTGACATCCACTTGACTAAGATGAGACATGAAGATGGGAGAGAGTGTGTAATATAGGATAGATTAAATTCAAGTTCTCTAATCCTTCCCTCCTTAAAAGTTATTTCACATTGAAATTTGACCAAAGGTCAAAGTCAATATTCGTTACGTATAGGCAAATAACCCTAATTGTCAAGACATCCCCCATAATGAAGTGAAAACTTATATTTCCACCATCAAAGGCATACATATTAATTGGTGTTTTATTCTATTAGGACATGATCTTGACATTACAATTGCATAACCTTATTCCTAATATTAATGTTTTTGTTCATAAACTCATCAAGACTAATGTGTGTTATCACAAATTTTTTTTATCAGTTTCTCAAATAAACATGTTAGTTATCATGAATTTCAAGCAAGATGATCATTAAATTTGTATTCCATCATTACACTAGATTTCATAAATGTTTTAGTTCTTTCCCCTAAAAAAACCACTAAAACTAGTTAGGTTCATCACTATACATTTGTATATGACATTTAAGCATTTATACATCATGTTTATTCAAAGCAGGTTCCCATAGGCATCATCATATCAAGTTCATGATTTCAAGCTTACATCCTCCATGTAGGGTACTATTTCATATTAGTTCTATCTTATGAGAGTGGATTCTCAACACATTTCAAAATTTTATCTTAAATGAGATTTTATTCACATAACTTGTATTATATCGAGGGATACATTATATCACATGTATCTAGAAAGAGCTTCACCATCTCGAGAAACTCAAAGTAATTCCTATCTATGTCTCAAAAAGGCATACTAACCACAACTATCTGCCCCATACCAAACATTTACTCAACATTCTATAACAAGGGAAACCACTAGATCCCTTTACATACACCCACCAACCCAAGTATGAGTCTCATCATGGAAATCACAAATCATATACATCATCTTAGGGTTGTAGAACATCTATCTCACCTAGATGGAAAACATACATATACTAAATACCTCTTTCTCTAGGGTAGATCTTTTCATAGGAAATATGGATTCAACATTATCAAGGGAACCACATAGTAAGGGATCAACTCATATACATAGAAGTTTTCTATATAGGAACTCATTTATGCATTTTATTGTTAATATTTTTCAACATTTCATCTGCTTTGGAGGTTAGATACTCTACCCTAATCTCATGTTGGCTTGACTCATATCAAGAAGTAACCCCTATTGTATGTTCCATGTATTAGATTCTCATCATTAACCCTATCTAGTTCAATATTTAGGGTTTCATTCAATTTAGGTTCCAAGTTGTCAATTACAGTTTTGATGATCCTTTACTGATTTAGAGTCCATCATCAAAGCATTTTTCAAATTTCATGTCATTTTGATGTCCTTTATTTTATACCATTAATTTAAATCTCACATCATTATGCACATTTTAGGATTAATGGACTCATAATAGGTCAAATAGGGTCATGATTCATCAAGTCAAGGATCCGACCATAGTGAATGGTATATATCAATAAGATAAGAAAATGAAACACAAAGCAAGGATCAGTTGGTATCTACAAGTCTAGGCATCATATCAAGCATTGGTACTAAGAAACAACCATTCAACATCTCAACATGGATTACATATGCCAGTAGAGGTCAACATAGGACTTAGGTGAATATCTACATACAAGGGGACAATCATAATAGAGACATCTCTGATTAGAGAGGAAAGTTCATAATAAATAGATTCACATCAAGATTCGGGCATGAGGAAGACAAACAAAAAATATAGGGACATTTAAATCAAAAAGGGGCACATACATCATCATATGATGAATGGGGATTGCAGTTATCCAAATTGTCCACAACACATCATTAAGTCACTGATTTTAGAGATATACCATAGTTTGTTGAATTAGATAGGTCAAAATCATTCATGTATTCAGGTACAAAAATCAAACACATAAAATAGCATAATCATGCATTAAGTGTCATATGACTCTAGCATAGTAAAAAAGGACAAGGGTGATATTTGTACCATACGATATCATAAAGAAACTGAATTTTAGGTTAGGGTGAGACTATATGTCATATTAGATGCAAAATAACACTATAAGGCAAAGTATATTAAAAAGTTCCATTAGAAGTCACATAATACAATTATTGCCACTCAAGGTGCATGGGTGGTGATTAGGGTTTCTATAGTGCTCAAAAGTCACGAGGGTTACTAATATAAGGACTAGGAAGTATATTGAGCATCAAGATCTAAGATTTTATCATCGTCACTCATCCAAGATAGTCAAAGTATTTAAAGGACACATCTTTAGAAAAAATAATAACATTACAAGCATATTATTCATCCAAAATCATGCCCAAATTGTATGTTTCATAGAGTTGATAAATTTGGTATATTATTTCACTTAATTTGACCTTAGAATGTGAAAGTTGTTATATTTGGAATGACCATATGTAAACAATATTGAAACATAACATATTATTGATTTATTACATAAGGTATCCCATCCCTAGGAGGGTGATCTGACGGCTGACACAAGCCAACTTACCACCTGTAGGGTAGGGGTCTGCCGGAATGGCTTTCTTGTTGGGCACTTGGACATCTGGTCCAGCTACCCCTTCTAATCCAATGGTGCAGCCCAATCCATGTCGCCCCTTTCATGCAATTCCTCTATTCTAGGATCAACATACAAGAAGAACAATAGAGTCCCGACCCTCACTCCTTCATCGTCACTACACACACAACCATCTTTGATCTAGGTAGAGATAAGAGGGGCTACAACATGCTGGTAGCCTAGATGCTTCCTCGAGCTCACATCTGCAATGGTGTGGGAAAGGGTGCTTCCCACAATGGGTAGTTCTTGTAGTAGAGATAGACCACATGGAAACAACTTGGGGGTGTTGGGGAAAACTAGATGAAAGAGGAGGAAGAGAATGGGTAGGAAGACAAAGATGAAGGGAAAGAAGAAAGAGAGAAAGGGAAGAGAAACAAGGAACAAAATAAAATTGACGATCTATAGAACAATGTGGGACACATTTTTTTCTCAAGAAGTGTACAATACATGTATAATGTACAAATAGAAGGTGAGGGATGAAGTCCCCACCTTTGGATCGAGCCACAATCCTAGGCTTATAATTCAAGGGCACAAATCTATTGTTTTTGTGTTTGATTCCACTGATTGGCCGATGAAGGAGGTCACATATTGTGGGAGGGAAGGAAAAAGGGGTAACCATGTTTCTTGGGTTTCTTGGGCCCAAGGAGGGACTAGCCGATAGTTGATTAAATAGTAAATAGAAGCAATTAAATCATAAGTAAAAGAACCAACTTTGAGAGACTATATTGTAGGTTTCAATGGTCTGATTAGAGTGCTTTTTATGTTGTTTGAAATATATTTGAAAGCTCTACCTCATGATATTCCATTTGGTCAAGAAGACAAAAATTAAGGGATTCGAATACATTTGCATTAATAGGATGTATAAAAGTATGCCACTTATTCAATACTTCAAATTAAGTTATAAATTGTGAAATTAATCATTGATCTAACCACATTAGGGTGTCACAACACTCAAACAGTGAAAATAACGTCCAAATGAGTAAGATGAGTCATGAAAAAGGGAGAGAGTATACTTGAGGAAATAGAAATGTCAAGTTGTCTCATCCTTCCCTCCACAAAAGAAATTTTGTCTTCAAAATTCATCCAAGAACATAGGCAAGGGTCAAAGTTAATATTCATTATGTGTAGATAACCGACCCTAAGTGTCAAGGAATCCCACATTATGGTATGCATACTCAGACTGCCACCATCAAAGGTGTTCCCATTCCTATTATATACATAACACTTGGGTTTTGTTATATTATGATATCATCTTGACATTAGGTTCCATAACTTTTATTCCTATAAAATTAAGGTTTTTTTTCATATACTAATCAAGGTCAAGCCTTTTTGTCACAAATATATTTTATCAGTTTATGAAATTAACTTGATCATTATCATAAATTTCAAACAATAATATCATTGAATTTTTATTTCATCATTACACTATATTTCATGCATGTTTGTTTTCTACCAAATTCTACCTCTAAAACTAGTTTTGTTCATTAATTTAGATCTACATTTAAGTATGTATATATCATGTTTCTTCAAATTAGGATCCCATAGGCATCATCATATCAGGTTCATGATTTCAATTTTGCATCCTTCATGTAGGGTATGGTTTCATATTGTAGCTTGTGAGAGCGACCTATAATACATGTATATATTTTTTAGCATAAGTGATATTCTCCTAAAAAATTATGTACTATATCAACGAGAAACATTATCTCACTTGTATCTAGAATGAACTTCACAATATTGAGCCACTCAAGCTAAGACCTATCTATGTCAAGGAAATGCATACTAAGGACAACTATCTACCCATACAAAATTTTTACTTAACATTCAAAAAATAAGGGCAACTGCCATACAACCACCAACTGCAGTATGAGGCTCATCATGGAATTCACACATCATATACATCATCTTAGGGTTTTGGGACATCTACCACACCCAAATGGAAAACATACATATTTCAAATGACTCTTTCTATAGGGTTAGATCTTTTCATAGGAAATATAGGGTACAACATTACCAAGGTAACCTCACATTCAGGAACTGAAATCATATACTTAGAGGTTGCTAGCTCGGGACTCATCATCATGTATTTCATAATTTATAATTTTCAACATCAACATCAACATCAACATCAACATCATCATCATCATCATTACCATCATCATCATCACCCCTTCATAATAATCATCATCACCACCACCACAACCACAACCCCCACCACCACCACCACCACCACCACCACCACCACCACCACCATCATCATCATCATAATCATCATCATCACCATCACCATCACCATCACCATCACCATCACCATCACCATCACCATCACCATCACCATCACCATCCCCATCACCATCCCCATCACCATCATCATCATCATCATCATCATCATCATCATCATCATCATCATCATCATCATCATCATCATCATCATCATCATCATCATCATCATCATCATCATCATCATCATCATCATCATCATCATCATCATCATCATCATCATCATCATCATCATCATCATCATCATCATCATCATCATCATCATCATCATCATCATCATCATCAGCAGCAGCAGCAGCATCATCATCATCATAACCATCATCATCATCATCAACAACAACAACAACAACATCATCACCATCATCATATCCATCATCATCATCATCATCATCATCATAATCATCACCCCTTCATAATCATCATCATCACCCCTTCATAATCATCATCATCACCACCACCAAAACCACCCCCACCACCATCACCACCATCACCACCACCACCACCACCACCTTCACCATCACCACCACCACCACCACCATCATCATCATCGCCATCACCATCACCATTACCATCACCATCACCATGACCATCACCATCACCATCACCACCACCACCATCATCATCATCATCGTCGCCATCATCATGATCATCATCATCATCATCATCATCATCATCATCATCATCATCATCATCATCATCATCAGCAGCAGCAGCAGCAGCAGCATCATGATCACCATCATTACCAACAAAAATAACAACAACAACAACAACATCATCATCATCATCATCATCATCATCATCATCATCATCATCATCATCATCATCATCATCATCATCATCATCACCATCATCATCAACAATAACATTATCATCATCATCAACAACAACAACAACGTTATCAAGTTAGGTAATCTAGGTTAGTTACTAACCTAACCTTTATTATGGATCTAGATAGCTTTGTATGCTACAACTATCATATGCACACTCTAATGTAGACTAAAGTTACATATATTTCTCTTAGGTTTCATGGACACTCACTACCTTTCTACACGTGTAACAATTTTCATTTTTACATATATACTAATATTTATATAGGTTTTCTACAAAACTTAAACTTATTACAGGAAATCACCACACTTCTTTCAAACAAAATTGACAACAAAATGGATCACCAAACACATTAGGAAGTCTAGTACCATCACACCAAGAGAACTAGCAAGAACATGGTGCACATTTGTGTAGATACCCTAAGCATGTGACACAAACATATCTCTGGTTGTAATATGATCTCTCTTTTCTCACCCTCCTAAACCTACATCTCATACTACAAGATAGACATAGGAAAAAAGAATATGTTTTGGGGATTACATAAGTCAACACCTTTCTCTAAAACATCTAGATTCGAACATATAGGATAACTCAGCTAAGTACATAAGAAAACTCATTAAGCTTCTAGGATTGAGATGTAAGGTGAAATTAATGTGTGTTTCATGTGAGCAATGTTTAGCGTATCTATTGTTCATGCTCTGATACATCTATCACAAAACTATTTTTTACTCAAATCCAGACTCTAAATGACTAGATAGCAATGGAAAAAGGACCCAAGGATTCGTCCCTAGCATGGTAATATCAAAATGTGAATGTAGAAGTATAAAATCTTAGCATACATCAACAAATAAAAGATAAAGGCACTAACATAATATCAACATTCAACAAGTATATTAATAGTAACATTCAAAATTACATGATTTTAGTTACATTTTAAAGAGTACAATTACACAAGTCTGCTCATGTATACTATCTAGCATCTTAACACAAGTACACCTAAACATGTCTCACCAAGCCATCATCTCCCAAGCTATCTATAAACCTAAAATATAAGTGAAACAAGAGGGTCAAGCACACGGTGTTGAGTATAGGAGAGAGAGGTAGATATATATAAGCTTTGCATAACTTTAATATATTTATATGAGTAAATGAACAAGAAAAAACAAGTTAATTAATTATAAAGATGAGTACCCATATTTTACGTAATTTTACTCCAATTATACCAACAATATCATGTATTCATAAGGCCTTTGACCAACTTCCCACCTGAAGGGTCTATAATGGTGTTCAAGATTAGCTAACCATTTTAATCGACATGGTCTGACCTATCTTGACAACTATAGTAGGGTTGCCTAACTTATGTACTTACCGCATGACTGGAAGCAAATGCACAAGGTTTATTTTAGATAAATAGATTGCATTATAACAAGAAGCCATACGACATAAAAAGAGGCATTGATGACACCACGCTTTACGTATTTTCTTTATATATTCAATATCACTTTTAGTATAACATTAGTCAATTTTGCAAGCATTTTGTCTATCTTCTTGACTAAAACCTAGTTTTGCAATTTCAGGAATCAGCCCAACCGCGGCCACGATCTCAAAGGCCGTGATCACGGTTATTCACAAAGATTGTGACTGTAATTAATTTCCAAAGAACCACGACCGAGGCCATTCTCACCAAAGATCGCGACCGCGGTTGTTCACCAAATATCGCGACCACAGTTGTTTAGTAAAGATCACGACCACAGTTGTTCAGTAAAGATCGTGACCGCGACTTCACCAAGGATCACGGTCAAGAAAGATCGCGACTAAGGAAGAGTAAAGGAAAGACCGCGACCGCGGTCTTAAGTCAGTGGAAGGCGCCTATAAATAGCGCCCCACCTGTCTTGTCAAAACATCAGATCAGAGAGATCCAATCTTGGTGCCACGAAGTGTTTCCGCATCCCAACCTCGTAACCGACTTTCCATCAGTCTTGGATCTCTGGAGCAAAAGCCGAGGAGAGAGAATACGACTGCCTGTGCCCGCCATTCCTTTGAGAGAAGGAGACGTTCTATGGTAGACCCAGATCTGAAGGAGTAGTGTGTAGTATTATGTTTCTTCTTCTCTAGATCTATCATTTCCTATCACTATACTCACCTCCATTCTTCGTGGTACCTCATGGATCTATCTTTCTGTAATGCAGCCATGTTATCTGTAAGCATGAGCGGATAAACACCTTAACTTGGGTTGGGGGTAGCCACTAAGGCCCTCCCAACATGTATATTGTCTCTTTCTTTTGAATATACTTACCCTTACCAAAATTATCTCCATGCACCTATTTTAATGCTTCACTTGTATGCTTAGCTACCATCTGGTGATGTTTGATTGTTGATATCTCGAGAGAGTAATATCGCTTTTATCCATGTAATGGAGTAGTATGAATGCCTGAGAGTGTTGGAATGCAAACACTTTTAACCATCGGTTTTGTTGCGAGGTTTTTGAGTTGTCATCTCAAGAGAGAGGCTTCTTTCAAACCTAGATCTATCCTCATCTCGAGAGAGAGTGGAATAGACATTTGTGTGGTTGCATGTAATCTTGATATGAGTAAGCAGGAGAGGAGAGTATGCATGTTGGAGAGATGCCTTGGTTGGCAACCCTCAATCCAAGTTACCCCATATATCGTGTTACAACCTATTTCTTGTTTTTCTTATTTTGTTTTATTGTTCTTGTTTTGAGATTTTGTTCCTTTGGGAACGCCTTTAAATCCTCTTTTATGCTGGAGTATAGAGTGTGGATTTTGCATTCTTAGCATGACCAACATTGTCCCTGTGTTCGACCCCGATTGCTACATCGGACCCCGTTATTGTTGCGGGGGCTTGAGTGTCAGGTTATCTCTTTAAAAGTCTGACTACTTTAATCTGCTTCTTTTGGACGCGCGATTTAGGCCGGTCAACTTTTTGGCATCGTTGCCAGGGACAAGGCAAAATGGTACTGTTAAAGGACCCGAGTCTACCAACTATACCCCCGTGCCTCAAGCTTAGCAATAAGCTCGACAACACTATCACACTAAAGTCTTCTAACTTGGACCTATATAGAATAGTTTGTCTTCTTCATCAAGCCTGATTTTTCTTACTTGATGGTATGTTGTATCCAGGTACCATCCAGGGTGGAAGTGCTTAGCCCATACTAACTCCGCTCACCATCCCACCCCACGTGGAACCTCCTTCGTCCGCAGACGAGCGCACGAGGATAGGACAAAACCCACCCCCACTAGAAGCTGACAAAGATGGGCGTTATAATGGCAATCATCTCTATGAAGAATAAGAAGAACCTAAATAGAATCCTCACTGTGATGAGCATCGTCATCGCCGCAGGCACAGGAGAAACCATCAAGAGTGACCTTGGAGGGACAGTGCCAGCGAAGAGGATGATGAAGAAGAGAAGACTCTTTGGGAATTGGTGGCTACAAAAGCTAACAACTCAAGATGTCCTGTGGTAATCCCAAGGTTTAATGCAACAAACTTTGAACTAAAGCCATCTTTCATATCTATGATTCAGAACAAGAGTTTTTGAGGGAATTCAAAGAACGATAACCCTTATCATCATCTTGACGCTTTTAAGAATATCTGCGACGCCATCAAAATTTGGGGAGTACCACAAGAAGTCATTTACTGCAAAGGTTTCATCTTCTCTTTAGAGGACAAGGTGCTATCTTGGTACCTTGGGCTACCGCATCAAGCTCTGAATGGATGGAACGCACTGGCAGACGCTTTCGTGAACAAGTTGTACCCTACTCAGAAAACTATCAGGAATAGGCAGAGGATCACGTCATTCATGCAAAAGCCAAATGAGAATCTTCATGAAGCCTGGGAAAGGTATCAGTAGTACCAGAGAGACTACCCTCACCACAATTACAAGGAGGGGTTTTTAATAACAACTTTCTACAATGGTATAACCCCGGAAGAGAGAGTCTCGTTGAATGCTACAGCTGGAAGCAATTTTCTTGGGAAAAAGCCTAGTAGGTCTAGAAAGATCATTGAAAACATGGCTGAGTTACAAGCTAGGACTGATTATGACTGGGCCGACAGAGGATATGCAAGGAAGGCCACAAATGAAGGATCGTTGATAGAATCAAAGGCTCTTGAAGCAATCACATCTCAAATACAAAAGATAGCCACAGATGTTAAACAACTGAAGGAATCAGGAGGGAAAGGAAAGAAGCCCATTGAGAAAGTGATGAAATGTGTTACCTATGGTGAAGGCAAACATGGGGTAGATAATTGCGTATATACCCGACCCGAAGAATCTAGTGAAAGCGAGTCCAAAGAGGAGGAAGCTGAAAATGTCTCTTATGCTAACTTTAAGATACCAGATCACCCAGGATTCAGCTATGGGAACAAGGATGCAGTAGAAAATTCACATCATTTGAATAATCCACCCAAGCAACCACCTGGTTTCGAGAAGAAGAGCGGACAGGGACAATACAACAAGACGAGCACTTTCCAGACAAAAAAAATCAACTATCAAGGTCAAGGAAAGTATCAAAACCGCCAAGCTACTAATGCAAGCCAAGGACTGGGACAACCCCAAGGATAGAGTCAAGCAAGAAGTACTAGTCAGCCCAACTTAGTATGTCAACTATCTGACTTTATGAAGAGACATTACATGATAAACAATCAACTTGTGCAAAGTGCGTTGTCCAACTCTAGCGTCTTGAACAGTATGCAAGTACAAATGGCGGATATGCAAACACATCAACGCCTGCTAGACCAGCAGCTTGCTCAGTTGGCCGAGCTCGTAAAGAACCCCTTGGGGAAGATCCCTTCTAACACAGAATCTGCCAAGATGGTGATCCTTAGGTCTGGGAGGACAATAGAGCGCCCTGAGGAGATAAGACCTGAAGAACTGGCACCAGAGAACGTTACAAACAACCCAACTAAGGAGGAAAACCAGTGCCCCCAGTGAAGGAACCAGAGCTTGAAGAAGAATTGTTTGCCAAGAGGAGTCACTATTCACCAAGATTACCTTTCCCTTACAAGATCTTAAAGGCTCACCTCAAGAAGAGGTATGAAAAGTTCATGGAATCGGTAAAAAAGCTACACCTGGAAGTACCATTCCTGGATGCGTTGGAAGAAATGCCGACATATGCCAAATTCTTCAAGGATCTGGTCATAAAGAAGAGAAGAGGAAGGAAGATTGAAACCATACACTTATCTAGCATGTCGACAACTTTCGTAAAGGTGGAACTACCTACTAAGAAGAAGGACCCTGGAGCCTTCACTATACCTTTTGTAGTAGGAGATAATATCGAAAGAAAAGGGCTTGCCAACCTAGGGGCGAGCATCAGTTTAATGCCTATAAGCCTTGAAAAACGTTTAGGACTGACTGAGATGGTCAGGACTAATATGAGGATCGAGTTGGTAGACCACACCTTCAAAAGACCAGTGGGAGTAGTCGAAGAAGTTTTGATTCATGTGGGGAAGTTCTTCATCCCGTGTGATATTGTTATCGTTAACACTATTGAAGATCCTAAATGCCCTATTATCTTCGGACATCCTTTCTTAGCAACCGGTAGGGAACTGATTGATGTTGTTGAAGGCATCATAACTCTGAGGGTCGGAAATGATCACATAGATTTCAAGGTGAAAGACAATATGAAGGGACCGTCCCTGCTAAAATATGCTTACTTCGTGGATAGCTACAACCAATATTGCAAAGAAGTGACAGAAGGTACAACAGTGGTAGACCCTCTTTTAAGGGCGTTAAACAAAGAAGATTCAGAAACCGACGACCCCAAAGTCGTTGAGATCCTCGAATACCTACATAAAAATGTAGAGGAGTTAAGCGACAAAGAGGAGGCTATAGAGACTGTCAAGTATGCTTCTCTAGAATTAACAAGTGAAGAAGAGGAAGTCTAAAAACCCACACCTGAACTTAAGAAATTATCGAAAGGTTTTAAATATGAGTTTCTCAATCCTGAAGAGAGGTATCATGTGATAGTCAATGCTAGCTTGACCAAGGAGAAAATGGGAAGACTTCTTAATGAGCTAAGGCTACATAGGAAAGCTATAGGCTATTCAGTGGATGATATCAAGGGGCTTAATCCTGCTCTATGTATGCACCGCATAAATCTAGAAGAATCTGCAAAACCTTTGGTTCAACCCTAGAGGAAGCTAAATCAAATGATGAAGGAAGTTGTAAAGAAGGAAGTCATCAAGTTGAGAGACACAGGTATTATCTACCCTATTAGTGACAGCAATTGGGTGATCCCAATTCATGTCGTGCCAAAGAAAGGAGGGATGATAGTGGTAAAAGGTGATAAAGGAGATGAAGTTGTCATCCAGACTGTTACGGGATGGAGAATGTGCATCGATTATCAAAAGCTGAATCAAGCAACGAACCGGGATCACTATCCTCTACTCTTTAACGACCAAGTACTAGAAAGACTGGCTCACCATGAATACTTTTGCTTTTTAGATGGTTATTCTGGATTTTACCAAGTTCCCATCTTGCCCGACGATCAGGAGAAAACCACCTTCACCTGTCTATATGGTACCTATGCTTTCCAAAGAATGCCGTTCGGACTATGCAATGTCCCTGCAACATTCCAACGTTGCATGATCTTGATGTTTTTAGACTTTTTGGAAGACATCATGGAAGTCTTTATGGATGACTTTTATATTTATAGAAATATTTTGATGGTTGTTTGAAGAACCTATCATTAATTCTGCAACACTGTGAAGAGAAGAGCTCAGTCCATAACTGGGAGAAATTCCATTTTATGGTGCAAGAAGTCATGGTCATGGGGCACAAGGTCTCAAAGAGGGGTATTGAAGTAGATACAAGCAAGATTGAAGATATCTCTAATTTTCCTCCACCTAAGTCAGTAACAGGGGTGTGACATTTTCTTGGACACGCCGGTTATTATAGAAGATTCATTAAGGATTTTTTGAGGATATCAAAACCCCTTTCAAACCTTCTGGTTAAAGATGCTGAATTTGATTTTACGTATGATTGTTTGAAGCCTTTTCATACCCTGAAGGAAGCCCTAGTAACCCCACCTATCCTCTGAGCCCCAGACTGGGAATTACCCTTCGAGCTAATGTGCGATGCTAGTGACTATGCCGTAGGGGTAGTCCTAGGGAAGAAGAAGGACATAAAACATCATGTTATCTGCTACGCCAGCTGCACCCTGTACGAGGCACAAGTAAATTACACAACTAAGGAAAAAGAACTGCTAGCTATTGTATTTTCTTATGACAAATTCAGGTCCTATCTGATTGGAGCAAGGGTAAGGGTTTATACTAACCACAGAGCTATCAAATACCTAATACAAAAGAAGGACACTAAACCTAAGTTACTGAGGTGGGCCCTATTACTCCAAGAATTCGATCATGAGATCATTGACAAGAAAGGAGAAGAAAATGTAGTGGCTGACCATTTGTCGTGGATCATTGTCGAAGACGAAAATGAGCCACCCATTAATGATAACTACACAGATGAGGCTTTTCTCATGATAGGATCCAAAGAACAAAACTTGCCATGGTACGCAGACATTTGCAACTACCTTGCTTGGGGTGAGTTCCCGCCAGATATCACAAACAACCAGAAGAAGAAGCTTCTATCTGATGTGAGAAATTACTATTGGGACGACCCATTACTATTCAAGAAATGTTCGAAAAATTTGTACAGAAGATGTATACCAGAAGAAGAAGCCCCGCTGATATTGAAGGAATGTCACTCTTCACCATATGGAGGTCATCATGGCGGGGACAGAACTGCCGCAAAGGTCCTTCAATCAGGATTTTACTGGCCTTTGTTATTCAAGGATGTTGTTGTGTATGTGAGAGTATGCAAGGAGTGCCAATTGACTGGGAATATAGGAAAAAGGAACGAAATTCCTATGAAAGACTGGGTGGAGGTTGAGATCTTTGACATATGGGGAATAGACTACATGGGTCTCTTCCCCTTGTCGAAGGGTTATCAGTACATATTAGTGGTCGTGGACTACGTATCTAAATGGGTGGAGGTTGTTGCTACCCAAACTTGTGACTCTAAATCTATAATTAAGCTTTTCGAGAAAACCATCTTCCCGCACTTCAGAGTACCCCGCACCGTGATAAGCGATGGCGGATCACATTTTGGGGAGAAACAATTTGAGGCACTATTGAAGAAGTACGGGGTCAAGCACAAGGTTGCAACACCCTATCACCCTCAAACCTCTGGACAGGTGGAGGTATCCAATAGGCAGATTAAGCAAATCTTGGAAAAGACTGTCAACCGAACTCAGAAAGACTGTTCTGTGAAGCTCGATGATGCTCTATGGGCTTACAGAACTTCTTATAAGGCACCCATAGGCACCACGCCTTACAAGCTAATTTATGGAATGTCTTGTCATTTACCCTTAGAGTTAGAGCACAAAGCCCTTTGGGCGATCATGTTCCTAAATATGGATTTGGAAAAGGCGGGACAAAAGATATTCCTACAGCTGCAAGAGCTTGAAGAGCTGAGATTACATGCCTATGAAAGTGCAAGGATATACAAATAGAGGACCAAGGTGTGGCATGATGCCCACCTAAGGAATAAGGATATCAGTGAAGGAGACAAGGTTCTTCTTTTCAATTCTAGCATCAGGCTCTTCCCTGGGATGCTAAGAACCAGATGGTCAAGCCCTTTCACTATGGAAAAGATTTATCCATCAGGAATGATGGAGACTCAAGGAGAAAAGATCGGGATATTCAAATTCAATGGTCACAGGTTGAAAAAATTTTACGAGGATGGAGCTTTTGCCAGAAGATCTAAGATCAACCTTGATGAACCAACCAGACTCGACAAAGAGAGGGATCGATTGTTGTCTCATCCCACTGAAGGAAAAGAGGAGTGAAAAATTTATGTAGTCTAGCTAAGAGACTTTAAAGCAAGTGCTTCTTGGGAGGCAACCCAAGTCTTTGATCTCTTTGCTTTAATTTTTGTTTTATAGTTTTCTTTTCTTTCTTCTAGTCTAAGTTTTTCTTCTAATTTTCTTAAGTTGGTGGTTTGGCTTGATAATATCGCGACCGCGACCTTGGTGATTCTTGTTGGATTTTTGTGACCGCGGTTTCCCTTAGATGGATCGCGACTGAGAATATAACCGCGACAGCGATTCCCTGCTAAAACATCGCGACCGTGAATATAATCACAACAATGATAAAAATTGCGACCGCGGTAATTTTTCTTGGTTAAGTCAGGATCGATCTGTACGCTTATAAATAGACCTAGTTGCCGAACGACAAACTCTTTATGCTCCCTCCTCTTTTGTGAGATTTCCCTAGCTTTCCTTTGTCTGCTCTTCTCGAAAACTGTTGTTGTAGTCGCGATATCACCATCCAACGCTCGAGCTACTTGCCACCGCACACCTGTCGGGATCGTTCACCTTGTCGCTCATAGCCTTTGTCGTCATCGTGTACTCTCCTTCAATCAGGTAACCCGCTCGCGCCGACGGACCTCCCTCGCTACGGCAAGTTGCCCTCGCCGTTTCGCCAATTCACTGCTAGCACCTCATTTCCGGACGACTAGCCCCGTACTCTTTCTTAACCTAGAAGAAGGTCTGTAAAACCCTAAAAAATATATAACTGGTAAATAAAAACCTGTCTAAGAACTGAAAGTAGCGGAGGGGTCCAAGAATTTGGTCGTCGCTATCAGTTGCATGGCGGTAAAGCCTCAGACTGGAAACCATAAAAACCCTAAAAGAGTACATTTTGATTTTCATAAAGAAACCACAGCGACCACAATTATAATCGTGACCGCAATTTAGATCGTGACCATGGTTTAATCAGAGGAAAGGATTCACAACCACGATCTTTTTAAGAGGTGACCGCAACTGCAATTAAAAACTGTGACCGCAGTCTCTTCAAAATATCGCGACCAAGTCCCCTTTGAACAATAATGATCGCGACCGTGATTTACATCGCGACCACAGTTTAATCCTCAGAAAGGAAAAAGATTCGTGACTGCGATCTTTTCAAGAGATGAATGTGACCACGATTAAACATGTGACTGCGATCCTTATTGACTGTTTAATAAATTTGAAACCAAATGATAACCTATAACTAGATAACCACCATCAACTTGATGATGGTTATGTCTAGGAAGTCAATAGAATGTCTTTTTGTACTAACTCAGTTTAACCTATAGAATGTCTTCCCCAACCACCAGTGATTCCCTATACCAGAGGGCTACCTCCCTTTAAGAGGTAGAGAAGATAGTCAAGGACCTGGACGCACAGTTGAAGAAGAGCACAGCCCTTCCAATACCCAAACGATTAGAGATACAACTGAGACTGGAGCAATACCAACGAATACTGGCAGGGGTACCTCAAGAACAATCCACAGAGGCGACTGGGAAGACGGAAGACATAGAGACCTCCAAATATCGGCCTGAAGAATTAGGAAGCCCAGTGCACGGGAAGAAGTAGAAGGACGCATATAAGGAGCCCAGGCCCATTAAGAAGACAAAAGCTGAAAAGGCAATGGAAGAAGTTTCTACGCCGCAAGAGGAACCAGAATTCGTACCCCGGGACATCACGTACCAGTCTTCCTATGACTGGATGTCCGCTAACAAAGATTGCATTCTGACACATTACTTCGACATGTAGGACTTCAAAAAGCTGGGGTTGTACGACAGAATAGTAAAATTTTTGGAGGGCGCAAACCTACGTACTATATGCATGCCCGAAGTGAGGTCATATCGAAGGTTGACCCTCGAATTTATGTCATCTCTAACAAAGGTCACCGCTGGTGATGGAACACGAGCAGTGGGAGGGGACTACCAGCTTGAGGTACGATTGGGAGGCGAAAGTCATCTTATAATGAAGATGGATCTGAACATGATTTTTACCGCATATGAAGAAGAGGTGAAGGCCTATTCAGGTGTGCTGGGAGAGAAGGAGATTGATGCGTATGATAGCAAAAAAATGTGGGAGGAGTTGACTGTAGAAGAAATGCATAATCTGAAAACTTCTAAAGCCTAAAAAATCAGCTCCTGGTTCATTAAGATAATACAGAAGATCACCGCCTTCTCCATCGATGCCCGGGTAGAGACTGGGACAGTCAGCAAGGGGGATCTCTTCCTTATATAGTCTATGATCAATAAGCGACCAGTGAACATAGGAAGGATCCTTATCAAAAGGTTGTCTTGGGATGTGGGCGGTGAAGTGAAGAGGAAGTCTGCATTCTGTATGGGTGGGCAAATAACAAGGATCGTCGATTACCTGCTGGAAGAAGGTGAATTGCAAAATTATGAAGCAATGGAGGGACAACAAAGAATTGACACAAGGTCCCTCTCCAGCATAGGAATTATGGAAGTAAAGGGGGAGAAAGCATACTTCAAGAACCCAGGGCTTAAGAATCCACTCACCCTTCCAAAAATGGCATTCTATGACGCCCACAAACTGCGGCTGACTCTCGACAACATCGAGAAAATGAGCTCTGGGACACTGCACACCAGTTTATCGCCAGAACCGACACCAGTACCAGAAGGAAGCAGTGTCCCAACAGAAGTATTAAAGAAAACTTCAGAGCCACGAAGGAAACTGGTGGTGGAGAAAAAGAAACCAGAAGCCACCAGTAAGCCAGCTGAAATTGAGAGTGATGCAGAACTAAATGTGGACGTACAAATTGCGGACCCCGCTTCAACGAGACCGCAAGAAGAATCGACTGCTAGGGAGGGTGAAGTGGGAAAGACCACAGACACGCCAGTAACACCGCAACGCACCTTCCAGCCGGAGGCAGAGCCAGAAAGACAAGGCTCCCAAGCCATACCGGAGTCAAGGTCGGAGGGGAACCAACCTGAAGAAGAAACCCCTCAAAGCACCAACGCACCGGAGGACGAGGCAAACAGACAATCCTCTCAAGGCACACCAATGGGGGAGCATAAGAAGGAGAGTCAACCTGGGGAGATGCCCCCGCCGCCGCCTCCTGCACATTCGACTGTATCGAGCATGCCAACAACACACATGGGACAATAGCTACACCAACAACAACAATGGGCATCCTCTTTTGGGGGTGCCCTAGGTAATAGGTTTGATGCAATGTGGGAACACATGCATCAAACCAATATAATAAATGAGAAAATTTCTACTTCTTTGTCTTCACTAACCGTGCAAGTGAAGGAGATAGACGAAAGGACGTCAGCATTTCCAGAATTCATGCAAGAAGTCTTCAGCAATCAATGGAGGATGCTGGGAATGATGATGAAAATGCAGGTAGAAATGATAATCCCACGAAAACAAGGGCAGGCCACTCGTGCAGACAACGAACATATGCGCCAGGAATACGAAGAGGTAATGGCTGCCCTGGAGGAAGATCGACACAGAGTATAAGAAGACCGCAGGAAGCTTGAGCAGGAACGTGAAGAGCTCGAAGCCAAGAAGGCAAAGAAAAATGATAGGCGCTCTACTAGCCCAGAATGCTCCCTGGCCAACCCTTCAAGACATGATGAGAAAACCCTAGAAGTTTAATATTAAGATGGGTATGAGTGATAAAGCTAGAACTTGTATATAATGGTGCAAATGTGATGAATTTTTTAAGTGTAAGTATTAATACTTGTATCAGATGGCCGATCAGGACCGTGCTAATGATCACCATGAGGGTGAGGACGTGCTTGCACCGCATGACAATGTAAGTTTTAAGAATATATCCCTGAGGTTTCTATCTATATGTTCATTTATAATTATATTATGTAAGTGTGTTTTTTATCAAATTTTAGGTTGGTGTTGTACCCCCTGAAGAAATTACAGCACTTGATGAGCAGCAAAAAAAATTGAGAAAGTGAGGGGCATCACAATGATGAACAAGTTAATACAGTAAAGGGGCAATGGACCCAAATTGGTTGTGGATTTTGATCAGGCAGGAAATCGATATGGAGTGAACCACAACTCATTTGTTTCATATCTTGGGGTTCTTACTCACAGCCATTGCAGTCTTATCCTAGAATCATGGCATAGGGTTCCTAAGGAGAAGAAAGACCACATATGGAAGGAACTGTGTGTGAGTTATTATAATTTGTAATTCTATTTGTGTAGATTACTAATTTTTAGGATACTAGTTAATATAAATTCTATTTAATTTGCAGAGCATATTTGATCTGGATGAAAAGCTGCATCGTAAATGTGTGATGCAACATTGTGAGAGGGTCTAAGGAACTATAGGACCAATCTCACCTGAGATTACATACGCGATGCTCAGAATAGGTTCTTGATAGATTCCAATTCTAGACATTGATCAGTATTACGCTAACTTTACACTAATAATTTTTGTTTGTATTCTCTTTAAAAAATAAATATAGGAAGAAGGAAGCCACACAAAAATGGAACTACTTGGACCCCAGAGAATGGGAGGAGTTTGTTACCCAAAGAAAAACATATGAATTCAAGGTATTAAGCGCCGCCACTCTCAATTTAATTAATATATGTTTTTATGTATTCACCTATTCAAGATTAACCTTTAGTGTTACTAACCAAATCAATGTACTAACTAACTAGGCTAAGAGCGATGCTCAACGAGCAAGGCGTGCACTGAATGTGCACGACCACACAATGGGTCCAAGAGGATATGCATGTATTCGCCAAAGACTATAGGCTGAGTGTACTCAGCCTACTGCTACTCAGGAGACTGTAGAGTCCTATACTGCTGCTCCCGCACCTCTACCTCGTCATGTTATGTGGATAGCTGGGAGGCAAAACAAGAAGGGAGAGATACTGAAGCCGGCAACCACTGAGGCGGTTGCAAAAATGGTAAAAATCAAACTCTTAGAGAAATCTATCGATATTGATTATTGTTATGATTACTTATGAATTTTTGTTGATGGTGCTTAGCGGGAGCTGCACGAGAAGAGGAAGGAAGGCAAGTACATCCCTCAGGGCACAAGGGATGAACTAACAGTTTATCTGGGTAACCCAGAGCATCCTGGATGTGTAAGGGGTGTAGGCACTGGTGTGGGCATCAAAGCGTTCTTTGGGCCATCCCAGCATAAACCTATCCCAAAAGTGGGACTTTCACAAGCTGAGGTAACTTATTCTTATTTTAGAATGTTATTGCAAAAGGGAATTCAATAATCAGAAACTAGCATTTCTTTTATCCATGTATAGGTAGATTCCTTAATTGAAAAAAGACTCTAGGAAGCATTTCACAAGTGGCAGGCATCTCAGACTACCACTCAGACAATACCTGTGGCGAACCTCTCTTCTCCCACTCCTCGTACTACAGAGGTTGGGAGTAATCCTATAGACCCACCTAGCACATCCTCTGTAAGTATCTTTATGGCATATATAATAGTTAGTCTGTTCAAGATGATATGTTTGTGTATATATGCATATAACATTCTTTACATAAATTTGTAGGGGTTGAAGCCATGCCGACTACAAAGTGAAGGATATATCGTTGCAAATGCATCAGCTTACCCACCCCTTAAAGGGTGCATGTTTCATGGGAGTCCAGTACCAGATGGCATGGTACATGTGAGCCCCATACATATAGTCGTTGGCTAGATGAATCTTGCACTGCCTCATGCACACCTAGATGCTGAAACACTTGGTGAGGCAGTAGGCGGAGTGATACTGTGGCCTGAAGCGGATGTCCTCTATACTGATATTGTATGATAAATTTTCATTACTTTACTTTGTTAGTGTGTATATATATATGAGTCAATTGATATGAAATTATGTATATAGGTCAAAAAGACGAGACCCGCTACATCTCGGCCTCCACCTCCTCGACTACCAAGTTGGCTTCCAGGGGACCTACACGCCTCGATAGGTCCTAATTGTAGGTGTGTAGCAGTATGGATCGGCAAACATAATCCAAATTGCCCTATAAATGTTACTATTCCAGAGAATGTTGTAGGTAAATCATACGATAACAATATATTTATACAAGTTTAGCATACGTATTAATGCATATGTAATAGAAGTTCTAGATACGTATTAATGCAGGTCAAACATTCAGAAACAACATATTTATACAAGATATTTTGGAGTTGTTTAAGTATGAATGGCTGAACACATCTATGATAGAGCTATGGATATGGTGAGATTAATGCATATGGAAATTTGGTTTATACATCCATATACCTTGTTTTATATACGACAATCTGATTTCTTATATATTAATGCATACGTAATACATGTTTTGCAACCACTTATACAAGACATGTAAAGATTTTGGGTTTTCCCATGTGGGATTTTTGGTTCCATCTTTGATTAGTCTTATAGATCCAGACCCTGGTTCAGTTACTTCATACTGTTGTGATGCTTTTGAATATTTTGGTAAAAATAATAAGATGGTGATAATAGCTCCATTCAATGTCGATTAAGTTTACTTTGCTTGTAATTTGGACTTAAGCAAATTATATTTTTATTGAGGATATTGAGTTATTAATTTTCTACTTTCTTACCTGTAGTTCTAAGTATTGGGAGTTATTATTTATTGTCCCCAAGACATTCACTGTCTATTATCTAGATCTTGCGCGGAGTGAGTTGGATGTATATGGAAATGAAATTAAAAGGACATTATTCTCGTGAGAAATATTTTATGTTTTTATATCTGTTAACATCTGTTACTGCATTACTATTTAATTATGCAATTTAATGTGTTACATTAACATATATAGGGCTTTACAAGAGTACAAAAAAGTTGGAGGAAAGGTTCCCAGGAAAAAAAATCTGACACTCATTTGGAAGAATGTGAAAGTAATTTCCTGACTCCAATGTATATATTATTTATGTGAAGTGTGCTTATTTGTATTTTTGAATATTTTATATGTTTCAATTTATAGTGTGCTACACAAGACAATGGTTGGGCATGTGCCTACTATGTGATACAATTTATGGACCTAATCATCAAACAATCTGTAATGGAAATCGATAACATACAACAGGTATTATACATAGTCTCGTTAGATAATATGAAATATATGAATCTTATTATATATTATTATAATTATGTATGTACGTCATTCTCTTTATAGGTCTTTAAAACTATGGACTTCAACACAGGTGCAAAGTGTTTCGATGTACATGCTCCCTATACGAGAGATGAATTAGATGTTGTAAGAGAAGATTGGGCAAAAGCCCTGCAAAGAGTGGGGATTTTTCAATATGATTTTGATGACAATGATGACAATGATGATGATGAATAAAGAATAACTTTGTTCTCATAATTAATTTTGTGTGAATGTGAATGAATGTTTATGAATTGTCATATGTGTGTGAAAATCATCAATACATGAATGTTTCTACATGTGTCTGAATGTGAAAAGAGATGAAATAAATGGAACTGCAGGTTGCTATTGGTTTCTACATGCGTGTGATGAAAAAAATAATATGAATTAAATTTCTTATACATGAGTGTGAATCACATATATAATAATTTGTCCATCATGTTAATTTTGCAGGTTTGTGGCCTGTTGTTGGATGATATCAATAGATGTCGTAAAACCTACAGTTCATAACAGAATTGTAGGTTTCTCATCCTGCGATCAGCCACAACAGGTCTGCAGACTGACAGAAAAAAAAAGTCAAATCATAGGCGTCGGTTATTTGTATAAAACTGATGACATACGGTTACAGTTTCGATTTCCATACTAGTACCAACGTCGATTTCCCTAATGAGGCCAGACACCATGGCTGTGCTGGCCAGCACGGCCATGGCAGTGGACCAGACATAAAATATGTGTCGGATATTTGTATAAAACCGAAGATATGTGGTTACAATGTCGATTGCCATACTAGTAACCGACGTCGATTTTCCTAATGAGACCAGACACCATGGCCGTGCTGGCCAGCATGGCCGTGTAAGCGGGTGATTTAGTGTCGATTTCGAAGCGGATAACCGACGCCTATACCCCCTGCTGGCGCATTTTCGGTGGCGCGTGAAGGGTTGTGGCGTCAGTTTGAGAACCAACGCGTAAAGGTTGGGCTTTTAGCGGCGCCCACATAGGTGTTTCTTAGAAACTGACACTAAAGGCCTTAAATAACTGACACTAAAGGCTGGTTATGTACTAGTGTCATGATCTCCGAACCATAAATGAACATGATTTTAAATCTATCTTTTGTAGCACATCACTGAGCTTATGGTGTGAATTAGTAAGTTAGCTTCAATTGGGCTAATAGGTTACATTATCAGATGTCCAGTTCACATGTACTTATAATCATTCCATTTCCTACCTAATATTAATCAGTATATGAAATTTTGCATGTTTTCTAGTTAAACATATTGATTCCAAATATCAACTCAAAATTTGAAGAGATCTAATGAATTATATGTTTTATATGAATTGACATTGAGGGTGACTTATGCACTATTAACTATAAAGAAAAAACTACACTACCAAATTATGAGATAAACCCTAATATATTGTGAACTATACAAATACTATGTCAAGGATCATTGTTATTTAAACTCTAATCATCATTTGTAGAGCTTAATATAGTATTTATATATCATTAGGAGAAAATAATTTATAACTTAGAATTATTGGTCATCTTATGATAGATATAAATTCTATGAATGATATAGTGATACACTAAAAATGTGTAATTCATTATATAGCAATTCTCTGAGGTCAGTTGATTCCAAGACAATTATATCTTCTTTATTCATGAACTTGATAAAAAGATAAGCTACACATCATCCATGGTATTTGCATGTAATATTATTGGTATGATATTATCTAGGGCATTGGTTCTCCTTACATATTT
This sequence comes from Alisma plantago-aquatica, assembly GCA_963693085.1. NCBI lineage: Eukaryota > Viridiplantae > Streptophyta > Magnoliopsida > Alismatales > Alismataceae > Alisma > Alisma plantago-aquatica. The sequence continues at coordinate 568,672,092 of OY856409.1, read as the reverse complement.
TGTGCACGTAAGATCCTCCTAGGTGTGCTACTTCCATTCCACTTTCAATAGGTATCATATATTCTTTCAAGCCTACTATCTATATATTAGTCTACATATGATCGACATGCACTATTGTATTTATGTCAATTATGTTTTGAAAGAGAAAATATTCTTTATTCATTAAGTATTTCTTAAAAAAAGTGCTTTATTCTTTTGTCATTATTGCTCTTGACTTTAATTGTTACTTCTTTACTTACCTCCTTCCTCAATGGGAAAAAACTCTTCTTGTACGTTATCGCTAAAATGTCTAAATAGTTAATATTGGTATATATGCTCATAGACCCATCCCGAGTGATTGCATCGAGTCAGATATTAATTAATAAATTAATATGACTAATTACTTAATTAATTAATTCCAAAATATTCTAATTAATCTACGAGTTTTTTAATTAATGCAGTCTTTCTATTTATCGAAGGGTTTAGGAAACCCTGCTTCCTTTCGTCTCCTATTTAAAGGGGATTGACGGTCGATGTCTTTAAAAAAAAATTGAGAGAGGCTTTATAGTTTACGCTCACATACGTAAACCCGAGTCATCACCGTCCTTAGGAGAGAAAGGGCATCTTGATACTAGCACGTCATCGCACATATGCTACTCCTTCCTATCAGCTTAGGAAGTGTGATGTGGAGTTCCAGTCCATTTGCATGGATGAAGTAGAGATGTAGACGCTGAGATGCCTGTGTACGGAGGACGTCAACAACCGTCCATACGCGCTACAAGCGGCGTAGATCACTGCATAAGAGGAGCACCGTCGGATCTTCTGACGATGCATTCAGATGATGGGAGAGAAGTATCATATGTGTAAGCCAGGAGTATTGCACACCATCGTGTAGTGGGACGTCGCCGGACTTGCTCCACGACAAGGTATATCCCACGAATACTCTTTCTGAACACGTTGTTGTCAACGACATCCTATTACTTGTTGTGTAGAAATATATTTTATTTTGTTGCTTCCTCCACGTATGTCTCCTCCACAAAATCTAACAGTGGTATCAGAGTAGTGTCGATCTACGACATACTGGGATTCATTTCAATATGATTGAATCATTGTATACTATTTTTTATAGTTGCATATGATGCAAACTTGAAACTGCTAGCGACCCTATCTAAACCTAATTCCACATATGCCCGGGGCTTCTATTTTTGACATTTAGGACGGGTTGACTATGAAAAATATTGATTTTCCTAAGTTCACAGAAGTAAAATTTCATAGACCTTTCAGGAGATCTGCCCCTAAGACCCCGATAGGGGCGGCTTCCCAGCGGGATCCCCGCACAGGGGTGCTACCCCCGTGTACCCAACATAGTCTGTGTGGGAGTCAAAAATGTATATAATAGGGAATGTCCCGCATTAAAAGGACTACAATTTTAATATATATATATATATATATATATATATATATATAAGTTTATGTAGATATACCTAGGATATCATACACGTCGCCTTTAAAATCTATTTTATGTCATGAATGCATGCACCCTAGAATCCCCTTTTGTCAATGTTGTGAATGAATGTGGTTGTGAATGTTGTGGATATGTTTGTTTGTGAATGCTATGAATGTATAATGGTTGTACATGGATACTTTTTATAAAGTATTTGGCTTGCATGGTGAGCCACATCTCTTATTTGAAAGTGTAATTAATTTGTTCTCTTTATATTTGTACTCATATGATGTAATAGAGATATGGTTAGTTTTAGTCATTGTAAACTTGATGTAAGGAGGCCACATAAAGATCCAATTCCAAAGAGTGTCCATGGAGAAGCAACATGAATATCTAATTCCAAGAAGCAACCTAAATATCCAACTCCAAGGAGCATCCATGGATAAACAACTTGAAGTTCCAACCTTACAGAGCATCCATGAAGTTGTTTATTATAATATTGATCCTTACAGGTTGATTGACACGTGTTGTTGCATGAGATGCATAAGACCTTAGGTGGACCGTAATCCTTTGTGGCTCTAAAGGATTATAATAGTATGACCATAACTAATGTTTTTGTGTTTGTGATTGCAAGTCTATCGTTTGTGGTTGTGGATATAGTAGTATATGATATGTATTATAAGTATGTGGTGTTTGGCTATGTATATGTATTAATAAAACCCCTAAATTAATAATATTAAGTTTTAGTTGTCTTCTACAAAGCAACACACATGAAAATCTTGATCGACTATGTGTGGACACACCTCCGCGTGGTACTATGTCTATCTTATGGAAGTGTGATGGTGGGTGTGTGGGTCTGTCTCCGTAGGGTGCACACTCATCGTGTTGGCTTATGTGTTGGACTTAACTAGGGAACCTTGATAGTATCAAGTATAGAGAGGCACACAGATGCATAATGGCAAGGAGTTGTGCATGATCATCTATCCAAGAGTTGCATATGATGCAATTGGAAAAAGTTCCCTACCTTAGCATTTGATCTTTGACACTGGCGTTGGCTGGGCATTGATCCAATTATTTTGGATCTTGGCTCACTACAAGGTTGTACGCTAGAATCTTCTGAGTTGATAGTGAGGGCTATAAATTTAAATAAAATAGTGGGTGCGTAATTAATTATAGGCCGAATTAATCTCATTTATCAAATCTTTACAAGTCAAAATGTTTTGGACTAAATTCACTTTTATTTTGTAGCAATCAAATGGCAAACAACACTCACACATTCTCATTGCGATCGGTCCTTGAGAAGGATAAACTTACCAGAATCAACTTTAAAAACTAGTTTAGGGCACTGAGAATTATTCTCATGAAGGTGTTTAAGCTCTATGTTCTTGAAAGACCAGAGCTAGCGGAACTCGCCTCAAATGCGCCCAAGGCTGGAAAGGATGCTTACAAGAAGAACCTTGATGATGTCATAGATTTCAAGTGCATGATGTTGTCCTCAATGAACTATGACTTGTAAGAGTAGCATGAGAACATGAATGTCATGGAGATGGTAACACATCTCAAGAACATGTATCAACATCAAGCAAGACAAGAGAGATATGATGTCTCCAAGGCTTTATTTAGAAGCAAGATGAAAGAGGGAGACTCAGTTGGTACCCACATACTCACTTTGAATGGGTACATGGAAAGCCTATCCAAACTGGGATTTCCCTAGGTCAAGAGTTGGCCACTTATGTGATTTTTCAATCATTGTCTGACTCATATATTTATTTTGTCATGAACTACAACATAAACAATCTTGACAAGCCATTGTCAAAATTGTTGGGCATGTTGAGGACAGCTGAAGAACAGATGAAGAAAGACAAGACCAAGTTTGTGATGATGATCAACATGACAAAGGGAAAGTCAAAAGGCAAGGTTAAGTAAGGTTCTAAAGTCGGGCATATGACAAAGTCATCCTCACTCAAAGCTAAAGGTGGGATCTCGAAAGAAGACAGTTGTCACCATTGTCACCAAGTTGGACATTGGAAAAGAAACTGTCCTCTCCACCTGGAGGAATTGAGAAAGAAGAAGCAGGAAATAGAGATCTCCACTTTAGGTATATACATTATTGAGATAAACTTAAATACTTCTTCATCATGGGTACTAGATACCAGATACGGATCTCACATATGTTCAAATATGCAAGATCTCATAAGAAGCCTTTACGAAAGGTCCAAGTTGAGTTGCGGGTCATAATGGAGCTAGAGTTGCTTCCAACACAGTTGGAGTTATTAGTTTATCTTTGATTGCGGGCCTTATAATAGAATTAGAAAATTTCTATTACGTACCTACCATTAATAGAAATATTATTTTTATATCTTGTATGGACAAGAGTGGATTTGAATTTCACATTTAGAATGGAATGATTTCTATTTCTAAAGATGAGATCATTTATGGAAATGCCCCTATGTCTTATGGTATCTACTTGTTAGAACTTGAGACTACCATATACAATGTAAATACTAAAAGGCTAAAACTTGACAACTCAAACAAAACATACTTATGGCATTGTCATCATGGGGACATAAATGAGAAGTGCATATCTAGACTCCATAAGGATGGTTATCTAGACTCTTTTGATTTTGAATCATTGGAGACATGTCAGGCTTGTTTATTAGGAAAGATGACCTAGACTCCTTTCAATGGACACAGTGAGAGAGCTAGTGATCTGCTAGGGCTCATACATATTGATGTATGTGGACCTTTTAGATCAAATGCTAGAGGAGGCTATCAATACTTCATTACCTTCACTGATGACCTCAATAGGTATGGCTATGTATATCTTATAAAACACAAGTCAGAAACTCTTGAAATGTTCAAGACTTTCATGAATGAAGTAGAGAAGCAACTTGGTAAGAGTATTAAAGTACTTCGTTCAGATCAAGGTGGTGAATACTTAAGCCAAGAGTTTGAGGACCTTTTGAGAGACCATGCATGGTATTGTATCACAATGGACTCCACCTGGTACACCGCAACATAATGGTGTGTTAGAAAGAAGGAATCATACATTATTAGACATGGTACAATCAATGATGAGTTCAGCCAATATTCCAATATCATTTTGGGGATATGCTCTTGAAACCGCAACGTTTACACTTAACCGTGTACCTTCCAAATCAGTTTAAAAGACACCATATGAGATATGGAATGGGAATCGTCGCGTTTTGTCTATGTTAAAGTTTTGGGGATGGGAATCCTATGTTAGGAAATAATTTCCTAAAAATCTTAGACCCAAATCTGAAAAATGCTATTTGTTGGATACCCCAAGGAAACTCAGGGATATTACTTCTACACACCAACTAACAACAAAGTGTTTGTTGCTAGGACTATTGTATTTCTTAAAAAGGAATTTATTTCCAAAGGAATCGGTGGGAGGAATGTAGAGCTCGAAGAAGTTCGAGATCAACAAGAAAGTAGAGAACCTGAGGAGGTACATAAGGAACATGAAGACACACAAACTGTTGTGGAATTTCAAGTTCCAAATGTAACATAGGAACCTTGTAGGTCTAGTAGGACAAGGCTTGAGCCTGAGAGATTTGAATTTATTGTGACTCAAGATAGTGAAAAATTGGGCATATCAGATGAGCCAACTTCCTATCTAAAATCTACTAAGGGACCAAAATCTAAGAAATGGCTCGAAGCCATGAGATCTGAGATGGAATCCATGTACATCAACAAGGTATGGACCTTGGTGGATCCACCTGAAGAGGTAAAAACCATAGGGAGCAAATGGGTCTTCAAGAAGAAGATAAACATTGATGGAAATGTTCAAACCTATAAAGGTAGATTGTTTGCAAAAGGATTTCGTCAAAATCAAGGTGTTGATTATGACGGAACCTTCTCACCACCATGGTTAAATCCATCAGGATCATGCTTGCCATTGCATCTTATCATGACTATGAGATTTGGCAGATGGATTTTAAAACATCATTCCTTAGTAGGAATTTACTCGAGGATGTGTACATGGTACAACCTGAGGGTTTTATCAATCCAAAGGAAGCCAATAATGTTTCAAGCTACAAAGGTCAATCTATGGATTGAAGCAAGTTTCTCGGAGCTGGAATCTATGTTTTGATGAAGTAGTAAAAAAGTTTAGCTTTAGTCAAAATGAAGATGAACCTTGTGTTTACAAAAAGGTTAGTGGGAGAACAATCATATTTCTCATATTGTATGCGGATGGCATACTATTTATGGGAAATGACATCCCTACTCTTCAAATAGTAAAAGGTTTGATAGGGAAGACCTTCTCTATGAAGGATTTAGGCAAATCATCCTATATAGTAGGAATCAAGATCTATAGTGATAGATCTAGAAGGATTCTAGGCCTAAGCCAGAGCACATACATTGATAAGGTGCTAAAGAGGTTTAGCATGGAGGGTTCTAAGAGAGGTAACTTTCCCATGCCCCATGGGTATATGATCTCTAAAACCCAATGTCCTAGTTCATGTGATGAAACGGCACACATGAGTAAGATTGCATCAACAATTGGATCTATCATGTACGTGATGTTATGTATGTGTCCTGATGTGTCACATGCTTTGATCATGATGAGCCGGTATCAGTCATATCCATGTGAATGCCACTAGACAACCATAATGAACATCCTAAAGTACTTCAGATGGACTAAGGATCAATTCTTGGTGTACGGTGGTGAGAAAGAGCTTGTGGTAAAGGGTTACACCGATGCTAGCTTCCAAACTGACAAAGATGACTATAGATCGCAATATGGATTTGTGTTTTTCCAGAACAACAGAGCTGTTAGCTGGAAGAGTTCCAAGCAAGGGTCAGTTGCAGATTCTAGAATAGAGGTTGAATATATTGCCACATCTAATGTTGCAAAGGAAGCTATGTGGATCAAGAAGTTCATTTTTGAACTAGAAGTGGTTCCAAACGCTAGTGATGCAATTTAGTTATTTTCCGACAACAATGGATCAATTGCACAGGCTAAAGAACCAAGATGGCACTAACATTCCAAACATATTCTATGATGGTTCCATCTCATATGAGAGATTATACAATGAGGAGATGTGAAGATTTCTAGAGTACCTACAGAAAGCAATGTAGTTGACCCGCCCGCAAAAGCACTTTCACAGTAGAAACATGACAGGCATGTTTGATAACTTGGATTGAGATTCATGAGTAATTGGGTATAAGTGCAAGTGGGAATCTGTTGGTATGCATTCCCATAGATATTATATTTTGATGATTGTAATGGGATACTATGTAAATGATTTGTAAGACTATATTAATCATATCAATAAAGTCAAGTTTCCAATCTATATGTTTGAGTTTTATATGGTGAGATGACCAAAACCCTTATAGACATCCACAAAATATTATACTCAATGACAAATGTCTTTGGGTTGATGACCTGAACAGTGAGATCATGTGTATGCTAAGAGTATATATTATTTTTTTGTCCCTAATTGGTTGTTACGGTGGAAATATTCATACGCATCAATAACACATAAGATTAGAATGTATATTGGTTGATGGAAGAATCTCATTAGCCATGATATGGAGATATCAAATCAATTACACATATACTTGTTACAGAATAGTGTATTGGACAGACCTACCTTGAGAGTGACACATGGATACCATGATTGGTAGTTAGAGTCATGTCTCATAGTGATGGTGGTGATTGTGGTTCTTAGACCTAAAGTCACTACACTTATCACATGTCATTTAGTGTACTTTGACATCATCCACTGTGGTCTTGAATAAGGATTTCCATAAAGATGGTGCTTGGATGCACTGTGACACATGGGGATGACTGTTAGTGATATAGATGGAATTTGTCCTTCCTACATGAGTTTGATATTCTGACCACTTGATAAGCGAGACTGAGAAATGCATGGCCATGCTGATGTGAGTCAATATGTGATATTGAGCTTACATATATCTCAAACAATTTACTCTAGTTTAAGGAACATGGATTGAATATTTAAGAGGATGATAGTTCCTTGACTTGAGTTCAATCCGGATATCAGTGAAAAGGGAACTATACAATCATTGTAACACCAGTCATGAATTATAGGTTAAGTTGTTCTCCAACTTCTCCAATTACTTGGGTGGCAATGAAATCTTGCTAGATACCAATCATTGCTTGTGAAATCATAATATGATTATGGATATCAATGCCAACATAATTTGGAGCCTATCAGGTCACACATATAGGATGTGTTGAAATGGGAATATAATTGTGCATTTGATTAGAATTGTTATGAATCACATTGACTACTAAAATTTTTATGTAATCCATTAGAATAATATTGGAATTTATTAAAATGTTTGAGCCAATTAATTGGATGACTGGCTCTAAGTGCAAGTGGGAGTCTATTGGTATATATGCCCATAGAGCCATCTCGAGTGATTGCATGGAGTCAGATATTAATTAATTAATATGATTATTTAGTTAATTAATTAATTACAAAATATTCTAACTAATCCACAAGTGTTTTAATTGATGTAGTCTATCTATTTATTGAAGGATTTAGGAAACCTTGCTTCCTTTCGTCTCCCATTTAAAGGGGATTGATGACCGATGTCTTTAAAAAAGATATTGAGAGATACTTTTCAATTTATGCTTATGTACGTAACCCTTAGTTGTCACCGTCCTTAAGAGAGATAGGAGAGTACCGTGATACTAGCACGTCATCACACAGAGGCTACTCCTTCATGCTGGCTTAGGAAGCACGACATGGAGTTCCTGTCCATCCACGTGGACAAAGTAGAGATCCAAACGCTGAGATGCCTACGTTTGGAGGACGCCAATGACCATCCATACGTGCTACAAGGGGCATAGATCACCGCATGAGAGGAGCACCACTGGATCTTCCTGTGATGTGTTCGGAGGACAGGAGAGACGTACCGGCCATGTAAGCCAGGAGCATTGCACACCATCGTGTAGCGGAACGTTGTCGGACTTGCTCTGTGACAAGGTATATCCCGTGAACACTCTTTTTGAATACATTGTTGTCGAAGAGATCCTATTGTGAGTTGTGTGGAAATATATTTTATTTTGTTGCTTCCTCCATGCATGTTTCCTCCATAAAACCTAACAGTTAATATAGTGTACATGTACCAATTTTACTGACACATATCTTCTTTTTTCACTTCTCTTTTCTAGTTATTGGTCAAGACCACCCTAATCTACATTTCTTAGAGAAGTATGCCTAGGAATGAACATGTGTTAGGGCATGGGGACTTTGACGATACCTTGGGGTGGCCATCTTTTCCTATGAAACTAGTCATTTCTATGAGTGCACATTACACTTTACCTTTTTGTCATACGATTGTTTCACGGTTCTATGAACTATTTGAAATTGTGTATAAAAATCATTTTAAGGAGGAGAGGTCCATCATTATCTCATAATTGTGAAAGAGAGTCTTTAATTGGTACTACAAACCTCCCTCCAGGTGATCCAACTAGGTATCTATCACAAAACTAGAATCTCAGTCCCATGAACCAAAGGAATACCAAAGAAAACATGCAGAAGCATGAAATGCATAGCATACATTAACAAATAACAAGAAGTATGACCAACATAATCTCAACATTCAACAATATATTATTAAGAAACATCCTTTAATTATAAGATTTCATTTACATAATGAAGTGTCACATTGTACAAGTTTTGCTCATGTACACTAGGGATCTTACAACAAGTACACCTAGCATAGCTCACTGTAATGACCCCGCCTCCCGGTAACCCCCAATTAAGGGAGACCAGAAGGTCAGAGCCATTATCCCAATTTCCGGATCAAAGGTTCGACAAATAACCAATAATAATTATCAAATTCTACCAACTAAACTAAAAGGTTGTAATAAAATTAAACTTTGCATACCTTTTTCAAAAATCCAGATATCAAGTTATATCCACATGGAGTCTATTCTAACTAATCCTCCTTTTAACTTTGATTCACATTTAATTCCACATATGCCACTTTACTGTTTATTCTTTTCACTTGTACCTAAAATGCCGGCAAACAAAACGTCGGTCAGCATAAAGCTGGTATGTGGGGGAAACAATAATCGTACAATTAACTGTAACAACATATTGCTGTCAAGTATGATTTAACAATCAACTTTACATTTTCAACATAATTGCTCAATCCTTACATACCCTAGCCTCTATGTTGTCCCTGCAGTGGACATGGATGCTACCTTCCTTATGGTAGATCCCCATTTAACCCCTCATGAATCTACCCAACAGGTGAATCAGTTTCTAGGGTTGAGTCACATGGCACTACCCGTAGGTAGCCCACTCCTTAACTCATGGTGCGCTAAAGAGTTGCATGGCACTACACGTACGTAGCCCAATCCCTGACTCTTGATAACCTAGACCTTGCTCTAGGTTACCCTTTTTAGCGTTTGCAAAGCCATAGAGGTGGACCAGGATCTGAGCCAGTCATGTATGCATACTTATGGTGATAGTCATAGTCACTTTATAGTTGCATGAAATAAAAGTCATCCAAGCAGTTATTTTCAGGCAACCAATAAAAATGTTCGGAAATCATCGTGAAACTAAAGCAATTATTCATAAGTGTAACCACATACCTGTCAGGCTTATTTGAGACAGAATAATCCAATCAATTAAGAAATCCAATTAGGCAAGCAAGCACATAATGAGATCCTGAAATATGCATACAATTTCCTATTATTTATCATGCCATCAAGATCTATTAAATCTACCTCGCTTCCTAGGGTTTTTAGTCCACTTTTAGGGTTTCCATTGCAATTAGGGTTTATCTTGTACTTTTATTATTACAAACCCTAGTTAGGCAAAATAGCTCAGAAACCCTAATGATCTAACCTATTTCATCCAATAGGCTTAGGATCATCTTCTAATAGCCTATTATCACATATTTCAAATTAAATAGGATATTTTCCCCTTTTTACTCTAAATTAGGGTTTCTAAGTGCTTACTCATTCATAATTGGTGTAAAACCCTAAATCATGCAATAATTCATCTAGATCAGGTTCAAGTTCATCATTATCATTTCAACAGGTTACTATTACTTAATTTCACCAATTAAACATCATGGACTTAGCCATTAATTTCAATTAGGGTTTCTAACACAATTTCAAAGCACTTTTCATCAACTTAATATACTTTTGCAATTATGAATGAAATAAGATCTAAGACTATTTTTATCAGGTCCCTCATATTTTTCTGATCAAATTTCATATATTATATGTCCCCATCGGAGTCCCCAATAATTATCTAAATTACTTGCAAGAATAAATTGATTAGGACCAATCACATGCTGACATGTTAGCATCCTATATTTACTTAAAACAAATCGGCACCCACCTTTAAGATAGTGGTTAAAGACCTTTATGTCCTTACCTGGTCTGTAGTAACTCAGGGCTATGCGGGAAATTTTACTCAGTTTCATCTCCTTTCTCGCGAAGGAGTCTTCTCCCTGCCCTGACGACGACCACACCCATCCCGTCCTCACTCCATGAGCATCACGGTGCCGCAGTGCCTCGTCAGGCCCTCTTCATACCCTTCTGTCCCCCTAGCCGTGGCCCTCCATGGTCTCAGATAAGCCGCAGGCGGCCAAATTGACTGGACAACGTCGTGCTTTGCCCCAGCGCTGCACCCCGACGAGGGTGTGCCCAAAGCCACGCTCATCTCCTTGCCACATTGAGTAGGTCAGCATCGTACTAGCCACTCCATGGAGCCAGGGAGTTATCCTCCCGGATCCTCTTCACACTCACATCCTCCCATCCACCTTGTTGAGCCACAACCCACCAGTGGCTTCATCTTCTTCTTCCCTGTGGTCGTCGCATGCACATCGCTGGCTTGTTGCCGGTCGGCCCTATCGCTGACCCCGACAGCCTAGCTACTGACTCTTGCTGCTTCGACGAGGGGGTCGAAGTCTCCCTCTCACCTGGATAGCCAAGCTCTCGGGTGGGGTGCTCACAAAGAATGTGGCCATCGACACTATGAAGATGAGAGAGACATCTGCCATTGTTTCAGCCTAAAGGCCAAGATGCTACCACATGCCACTGTTCTATAAGTAAGCTTCCACAATGACTAGGGCCAAGTTTCTCATTGCTACAGGCTGTTTAGAGGGAGTGTAACGTCCCCGAATTTCACATTCTCATAACCCCATGGGGCCGTGATGAGGAACTCCAAAAGTGTTACTAGAAGTATCAAAGTATGATGTGGAAGCAACATACGCATACATGAACATTAAAATATAACATACACCATGACATTCTCAACATTCAACATGTATATTTATACAACATGAATTATTACACAATGATTTACAGTTACATATTAAATGAAGATTCTACAATCTATGAACATGTATGCTGACAGGATCTTAGATAATAGGCACAACCTATACAACTTTCTCATATCCTATTCTTTTATCCCATTCTAGCTTTAGACCTAGAAAACACGATAAAAAAATCATCAACAAAAGTTGGTATGTGGTAAAAGATACACTAGTAAGGTTGCATAAAGGAAAATACTTGAAGAAGGAAGAAAGAGAGAAAAACCATTTCTTAAGGCGAAAATCAGGTAAACATCCTTTTTATTACATTTATTTGATGCGGTTGTACTACACTTATCTGCACTTGACTTACATCCAGTATGGGAAAAAATTATATCATCATACATCTAACATGGGCCAAAGCATCATACATCCATGTTAGGCAACATACATCCATACCGGGCTAGGTGCACTAGTAGCTACAACCCATCCATATCCTTTTATGTTATATTAGATTGTGGCGAAGTATAACTTATAATAGTTCAACCAAGCAATGAATATCCAAATAATAGCATTCGTGATATTACATATCATAAGCAACCAATAAATCTAGTCTTATACTTATAAGACCACGTACCTGAGTTTAGAGATTCCTATACATCCATGATCATCTAGAAATGTATTCATGACCTGATTAATAACAATTAATCATCATGAATGCATGGTTCATATATTCTTGATATTTTAGGTCCAATTTAGGGTTTAGCCAAACCTAGGTTCCATCTTATCTTAGGATGGTATCTAATATTTTTATAATGACCAAGGGTCATTTTCATGCATATTGAGTCATATTGACCATTACAAGTATAAGGAGGGTTAGAGTAGAGACTAGGTTCATAGGGAGGGTTTCATGTTACTATTTTGAATGTTAAGAGGATTTTGTATGATATTAAGAAGCCAGAAGAACATTTAGATCAAGATGCCTCATCAAAACAAAAGCAAGCCACAATTTAGGGTATGTTTAGCATCATGAGGTCACAAATAGTGCAAAAGTATGGTCGATAAATATTTTTAGGTTACAAGATGACATAGGTTACTGATATGAGGGGTGTCATGAAGCTTGAGCAACCTTGATCCAAGGGTATTCACTTATCATGAGTTAACTTCATTTAAACATGGTTAAATATTAAAAAACTAGTAGTATGGAGAGAATGTGTTTAGATTAGGGCTCTTAGACAGTTTCATTGTGTAGGTCTCATCTTCTTGATCATTTTGACATATAAGTTTGTGTATTTCCGGTCATCATATCATTATTAACGAGGTTTATATGGAAGAGCATAAAGTGATGATTAAGGTATGTAATTACCTTAGTAGATGATTGGGTCATGGGGCTCCCATCTTCAGCCCAATTGCCGCTGGATGGCCCAGGAGTGGGGTGCCCCCTTTTCCGTGATGCCCGGTGCGTGATTACCTTGTTCTTGTTCCCAAACAGGGGGCAGAACATGGGAGTTCGAGTAACCCTCCGACACTGCCTGCTACTGGCCAGGAAGGGGAGGAATGGGATCTTTGGTTTGTGGAGTGCCTTTCCTTGAGGAGGTGGGATACTAGCCGGGGTCCATATTGAAGTGTCGCCAGACCTTCTCCACCAGTAGCGCCAGTGGTGCCAAGGGCCTCCAAGACACCGTCTCCATGTTGTCGACCTCCTTGTAGCCTGGTCGTGATGGAAACTCCTACACCGCCTCACCTTGCATGCTCCAACCAGTCTATGATCGATAGAGAGGGAGGGCATCAGTTAGGCGTGTACTCTGGTTGGATGTCGCCAATCTGTCATGCTCATGCTCGAGGCCTGCTTGGTTCTCAGTCCAGGCCGTTGTGGCTTCTTATGGCTATCCCATCTGCGTCGATGGGTACCCTTCATCTAGTTGGATATCGTAGGAAGAGGGATGACGGGCCTAGGTGGGAGCTTCAGAGCTCTATGGTGGCATCTCATTTCAAGTTGTAGTGATCAATTGCCATGGCATGACAATGAAGAAGATGGAGGAAGGGAAAGGGCTCCATAAGCCTAGGGTGTTTGGAATTAGGTCCGATGAAGGTTGGCCCGGTATGCCCCTTCATATTTCCCACTCACTCACACTCACTAAACGAGCCTCTGCCTACTCAGAACTCATCACAGTGTCTCCAGCAAGCTCTCCTCCTCTAGGAGTGGCTTCGCGAGGAGCCACAAAGGGGACTTCATCCTCGGAGAATTGAGGAGGAGACATGTGACTTCTCTTATCCAAGGGTAACCCGACTCAACAAAAGAACAAGAGTTCTTATCTTCTACCCTTTAGGGTTTCACGCAAGGGGTGTTACTTAGATCTAAAAAATGTGGCCATCAGTAATGACATACCCAAGTCTTTGATGACTCAGTACCTCCAGGAGGGCCAACTCACCATACATCAAGATATAGTTGTAATCTTTCTATCTTAACATTTCCATACTTGTGAAATACCAATATAAAGGAAACATAGATCGTGGATGGTTTTCCCATGAACTGAACTAGTGGTCATCTACTAAATCTAGTGATCAAAATAGCCTACTCAATTAAATGCTCCCAAGTATGCTTAGTTCCCCGTACATAATAGTATCAACAAAGTACTTGACTTTCCATAATATTTGAAAATCCATAATTCCATATTGACATTGACAATAAAACCAAATCTAAACACTATATATATAACCTCATATAAATTCATTTGTTCACATGAATAATCAAACTGATGAATACCAAGATACACACCATGATTGAATTCAATCAGTAGTCATCATCATTAACTATATCTCTAATCATGCTTTTTGGGTGAAATTATTCTTATTTGAATAACAAGATCCTCAAATTGAGTTCAATCATATACAATCATCCTTGGTCACACATTTCTACATTTGATATCAAAATCCTAAAATCAAGGTCATCACATTCACCCAATCTTATAAGGAATTTCGTCCTTGAAATTCAACTAAGTTCATCCTTAAGAGGCTATTTAGGAGTTCAACTTCATATACATCATCATTGCTTAGGTTCTAAGACCACCATAGTTACATGTACTCTAAGTTGTCAGCTTAGGGTCTAGAGATTCTTGGGTGTGTCCACCCCACCTTATATATGTGGAAACATCAATTAATGTCTTAGCCATAACATGACATTATGATATCTTAGGGTTACATCACCTCTAAGGGTACAAGTTTTGTTCATACTTTTAATGTTCAGGAGGAATTCGTTTATATGACATGATATTCATATCGTTCAAATCTAACATCATTAATATGTTTTATGATCAACATCTTACAATGATTTCAGCATAAGAGGAGATTTATCTTCATCCTTGATATTATGATTTTTCTACATAAGAAGGGCTTATGTAACATGCTTGACCATTAGGGTTTCACTGTATGGTGTGATATTCATACTCAACTTAGAAGCATACACTGAGAAGGATCAAAGTTATGAACTATATTTATGGTCATATATCCTATGATCCAAAAATATCTTTATATCAAGTTCATGAGTTCAAAATTTTTATGTCTTGCATGTATTATGTGAAGGGAAAAAGAGAATATACTAAGTTTATCCCATGATCTCAGCATCATATGGTTCATGTTTTATATGAAGGGGAAGAGAATATTTTAAAGTCAAACTTATCATGATTTCAATCTTGGGTACTACATGTATGATATAGGGGGGAATTTAGAATAGGTCAAGCTTATATGAGTGACTCCTCATATATAAATCATTTATAAAGCTCAAGTGAGGTTTCTATCATTGTATATTAAGAAGGAGAAGAAGAAGAAGAAGGGAGAACATGTATGTTGAGTATCTTTTGCACAAAGCATCATACTCTCATAACTAGAGTTCATATATTACCTCACTTGCAACTAATGATGAGATTCACAAAATATGTCACTCAAGCTAGGACCTAACTCAGCCAAAGGATTGACTTTATCATATGGGTCATCTACCCATCCTTTTCTTTTACCCAATTCTCACATATAGATTTGAATCATGCATAAGGACTCAATTCAACACTCGAGAGTAATCTAGTGTAGGACATTTTTTAACACATATCTCATATATTGGAGGCTAGGTCCTATGACCTTCTCCATGTAGGTCTTACACTATCTAGAGTTCACCACATATCTCATCCTACCACTACATATCCTCCTTGTATAAGAGCTTGAGGCTCATGCACACTCATCTCTATCTTAACTTAGCTTATCTTAAGTAGGAAAAGGGAATGTACTTTCATCATCAAGATTTTTCTTAAATTCTCCAAATTGGATTCAACTAGTATACAATTTAAACCTTTATAAGGAAACTTATACTATCAGAGATCAAACTTAGATAAGATTGCACATGCTTATTTCAACTATCACTCTATCATCCACTCCATGTATCACATATCTTGATAAGGCTCTAGACATCTAATCTAGACCACTCTCTCTTCTAGACTGATGTCACTCCCTTTTACTTAGGTTACATGAACACTAACTAATCTCCAGTGTGAGGGACACATTTTCATATTTACATATAGCTAATAAAATATTATATAGTTTTTCTCCAAGAAGGCAGATGTTAGAGAAAACTATCGAGGCTCGAGTCGATTGGAAAAAAAACCAAATCAGCAAAATCGAGTGTCCCACACACAATAGATAGTCTAGTGCTATGCCACCTAGTGAAATGGTGAGAACAAAGTGTAGACTAGTGTAGCTACCCCATACATATGAGCTCTATATGGAAAGGGTCTCACACACTTGTCTAAACCTAGTTCTGGAACATCTAGGTTCTAACCTAGAGGCTAAGTCAAAACTTATTCCTATAGAACAACTTACTAAGTTTCTAGGATTTCAAGTGAAAGGTGGAATTTAGTTTTTATGTTTCATGGTGATCAATTGTTAGGTGTAGCTATTGTTCATGCTCTGATACCAACTGTAACGTCCCCAGATTTCACATTCTCATAACCCCATGGGGCTGAGATGAGAAACTCCAAAAATGTTACTAGAAGTATCAAAGTACGATGTGGAAGCAACATACGCATACATGAACATTCAAATATAACATACACCATGGCATTCTCAACATTCAACATGTATATTTATACAACATGAATTATTACACAATGATTTACAGTTACATATTAAATGAAGATTCTACAATCTATCAACATGTATGCTGACAGGATCTTAGATAATAGGTACAACATGTACAACTTGCTCACATCCTATTCTTTTATCCCATTCTAGCTTTGGACCTAGAAAATATGATAAACAAAATCATCAAAAAAAGTTGGTACGTGGTAAAAGATACACTAGTAAGGTTGCATAAAGGAAAATACTTGAAGAAGGAAGAAAGAGAGAAAAACTATTTCTTAAGGCAAAAATCAGGTAAACATCCTTTTTATTACATATATTTGATGCGATTGTACTACACTTATCTGCACTTGACTTAAATCCAGTATGGGGAAAAATTATATCATCATACATCTAACATGGGCCAAAGCATCATACATCCATGTTAGGCAACATACATCCATACCGGGCTAGGTGCACTAGTAGCTAGAACCCATCCACATACTTTTATGTTATATTAGATTTTGGCAAAGTATAACTCATAATAGTTCAACCAAGCAATGAATATCCATATAATAGCATTCATGATATTATATATCATAAGCAACCAAGAAATCTAGTCTTATACTTATAAAACCACGTACCTAAGTTTAGAGATTCCTATACATCCATGATCATCTAGAACCTTGTCCATGACCTGATTAATAACAATTAATCATCATTAATACATGGTTCATATATTCTTGATATTTTAGGTCCAATTTAGGGTTTAGACAACCCTAGGTTCCATCTTATCTTAGGATGGTATCTGATATTTTTATAATGATCAGGGGTCATTTTCATGCATATTGAGTCATATGGACCATTACAAGTATAAGGATGGTTAGAGTAGAGACTAGGTTCATAGGGGGGGTTTCATGTTACTGTTTTGAATGTTAGGAGGATGTTGTATGATATTAAGAAGCCAGAAGAACATTTAGATCAAGATGCCTCATCAAAACGAAAGCAAACCACAATTTAGGGTATGTTTAGCATCATGAGGTCACAAATAGTGCAAAAGTATGGTCGATAAATATTTTTAGGTTACAAGATGACATAGATTACTGATATGAGGGGTGGCATGAAGCTTGAGCCACCTTGATCCAAGGGTATTCACTTATCATGAGTTAATTTCATTTAAACATGGTTAAATATTAAAAAACTAGTAGTCTGGAGAGAATGTGTTTAGATTAGGGCTCTTAGACAGTATCATTGTGTAGGTCTCATCTTCCTGATCATTTTGATATATTATTTTGTGTAATTCCGGCCATCATAGCATTATTAATGAGGTTTTTATGGAAGAACATAAAGTGATGATTAAGGTATTTAATTACCTTGGTAGATGATTGGGTCATGGGGCTCCCATCTTCGGCCCAATTGCCACTGCATGGCCCAGGAGTGGGGTGCCCCCTTTTCCCTGATGCCCAGTGCGCGATTACCCTGTTCTTGCGCCCAAATAGGGGGCAGAATAGGAGAGTTTGAGTAGCCCTCTGGCGCTGCCTGCTACCGGCCAGGAAGGGGAGGAACGAGATCTTTGGTTTGTGGAGTACCTTTCCTTGAGGAGGTGGGATGCAAAATGGCATCCATATTGAAGTGCCGCCTGACCTTCTCCACCAGTAGCGCCAGCGGCGCCAAGGGCCTCCAAGACACCGTCTCCGTGTTTTTGGCCTCCTTGCAGCCTAGTTGTGATGGAAACTCCTACACCACCTCACCTTATATGCTCCAAACACTCTATGATCGTCTGAGTGGGAGGGCATCAGTTAGGCATGTACTTTGGTTGGACGTCGCCAATCTATCATGGTCATTCTCGAGGCCTGCTTGGTTCTCAGTCTAGGCTGTTGTGGCTTCTTATGGCTATCCCATCTACATCGATGGGTACCCTTCGTCTAGTTGGAGATCATAGGAAGAGGGATGAAGGGCCTAGGTGGGAGATTCATAGCTCCATGGTGGCATCTCATTTCAAGCTGCAATGATCAATGGCCATGGCATGCCAATGAAGAAAATGGATGAAGGTAAAGGGCTCCATAAGCCCAGGGTGTTTGGAAACAGGTCCGGTGTAGGCTGTCCCGATATGCCCCTTCATCTTTCCCACTCACGCGCACTCTCTACACGAGCCTCTGCCTACTAAAAACTCGTCACAGTGTCGGCAGCAAGCTCTCCTCCTCCAGGAGTGGCTTCGCAAGGAGCCACAAAGGGGACTTCATCCTCAGAGAACTGAGGAGGAGACCTGCGACTTCTCTTATCCAGGGGTAACCCAGCTCAACAAAAGAATGAGAGTTCTAATCTTCTACCCTTCAGGGTTTCACGCAAGGGGTGTTACATAGATCTGAAAAATGTGGCCATCAGTAACGACATACGCTAGTCTCCGATGACTCAGTACCTCTAGGAGGGACAACTAACCATACATCAAGATATAGTCGTAATCTTTCTATCTTAACATTTCCATACCTGTGAAATACCAATATAAAGGAAACATAGATCGTGGATGGTTTTCCCATGAACTGAACTAGTGATCATCTGCTAAATCTAGTGATCAAAATTGCCTACTCAATTAAATGCTGCCAAGTATGCTTAGTTCCCCGTGCATAATAGTATCAACAAAGTACTTGACTTTCCATAATATTTGAAAATCCATAATTCCATATTGACATTGACAATAAAAATAAATCTAAACACCATATATATAACCTCATATAAATTCATTCGTTCACATGAATACTCAAATTGATGAATACCAAGATACACACCATGATTGAATTCAATCAGTAGTCATCATTATTAACTATATCTCTAATCATGCTTTTTGGGTGAAATTATTCTTATTTGAATAACAAGATCCTCAAGTTGAGTTCAACCATATACAATCATCCTTGGTCGTAAATTTCTACATTTGATATCAAAATCCTAAAATTGAGGTCATCATAGGGAGGGTCCCTATATATAGGATTGTAGGAAACCCTAGGGTGCATCCTTGAGGTGTGGAAAAGAGGCAGCAATGGCACAAACTCTCTCTTGGTTACGATGTCTAAGGATGGTGTAAAAAGATTATAAGTTTCCATCTATATACTTATGGACAGTAGGTATGAAATCCTACAAGGAAAGAGAACCATTAAATTTCTTCTAGATTTTTCTCTTAGTATGGGAAATCCTATCTCACCAATAATTTGTTTTCCTTGTGTTACCATAAACAACAGTGGTGTTTACTTAGGGCCAAAGCAATAGATCCCACGAGCCCCAAAACTCCCATCTTTTACCCTTTCTATATTCCTTGTTTTGGCTCTTCTATTTATTAGAAAACATGTGTTTACGAAAACTAGCCAATGGTGACTAATAATGCTTCTTTTAAAGAATATTGCTCAATTCTCACTTATGCACACCATTATTTTCTTTTTTTCTTTCTATTGTGAGATTTATTTTATGTTTTCTTTATTTTGATTCCTTTTTCCCATATTTCTTCTAAATAAAGCAATATTTAATTAATCCTTTCTCTTTCCTATTGCATTATCTTTGACATTTGGACTCCTTGGAACCCAAGAGTCACAAAATCCACCTTTGGATTATATATTTCTTCCTTCTAGAGGTTTCTACATTTTTATTTTTCTGTTTCTTATTAATAATGGAGTTCCTTTTGACTCTTCCTTGTTATTGGGCCCAATAGCCAATAAAGCCCACCAAACAAGCATCAAGGCTATTGTAAACGAAATCCATTTATTCAAAAAAATCATATCTTTATTTGTTCAAATATATTTAATATGAGAAATCACATTTCCCACCAAATGAACCCAAAACTGGGGTTGTAACATCCTTTCCCTCTTATATGAATTCTGTCCTCAAAATTCCATCAAGCAAACAAACAATTCAAGATAAGACTTTTACATGTCCATCATTGGCCCCTATGTGGCTTTGCCCTATCCATGGAGCTTCCAAAGAACCTCTATCATCACATATTCCTTTCTCTGAGTTCTTTCACCTTGGCATCTATAAATGTCCTCATAGGTGACTCAGGTCATTTCAGCCTCCCTTGGGGATCACTAGGTTCATTGCTCTGCACATGGTCTGGGTACCTCACATAGTGCTCTAAGTTGGACACATGAAACTCATCACACGTCACATTATCCTAAGGGGTAAGGGCAAACTTAACCTTCTCCACCAAACCATGTCAAAAGAACCCATGCATAGGGAACTCAGCTCTCTTAGATATAACTTAGAGGGGTCGGATTTTCATGTCACATATTCCCCCATAGTGAACTGCATGTACTCTACTTTGCATCAGCTTACAACTCATGTCGTATCTAGGCTCCTTTCAGCCATTTCACGATAAAAGTGACTTCATCTGCACGCATTGTGGTCCTTTCTTGACCTTCGGGAGGTCCCTTCACCAACATCATCTTAATGAAGTGGTGACCGACACAACCTCCCTTGCAGATCTTCTTTACATCCCGATACTGGCTATGGTGGTTATCATCACATCTTATTGAAGACAAGAACTATCTATGTGTATCACCCTGAATGAGCACACATGCTCTCATCAGACCCACTAGTCTGGATCATATTAACCATTAGCTAGGGTGATAAACTGTACTAACATTGAGTTCTTCATGTACATACTTCCACATTATGGAAGTGTATCTTTAGGTTATACTCAAGAACTATTGAACGCGCATCATGGTGTAGTTGAACCATCTCTTTCATATGTAGTTCAACTGGATCTGTCCCTTGATAGTACTCTTTCTTTCTCATGTCATATAGGTAAGGTGATCTACCATAACCCATATTGCATCTCGACCTTCCTTGGTCCAGGGGAGACTTACAACATCCATAGTGATGAACTCCCATTCCCTCTCAGGGACTCTTTTATCCTCTATATCAATACACTGAGTTATTGGTATTTGTCCTTCACATGCAACTTCATCTTAGGCATCCAAATTACTACTGTCACATATTATCTTTGTAGCACCGTGGTATATGATGATCTTAAATCATGATCTCCTATATTTTCATAATTCCTTAAGATCGATTCCTCAGAAATACTAAACCACTTTAATCGGATTCCATCACCTTATTTTCCAAAGAAGTGCATCTGATATTCTACTACCATCCCTTTATTGCATCAAGGACAAGGTTGGCTAACCAAACAACCATTAACTTGATCAACCGATATTGTTACATCTGAGGGTTAGCCAAACTTATCTCTTTTTTTCAACTTAGGGTTAACCTAACAACCTCTTCTAGCCTCTAGCTAAACTAAGAAGCTGCATCTCATCTAGAGCATCCATTACCACTCCACATCCTTAGGTGTAAGGTAACGTTGAAAACATACACCTCCAGGTATTCCACCTATTATCTCATCTCAACTCCAAGTATATCTTCATCAAGAAGACTCTGAGCTTATTCTCTTGGTTTTCCAAACTCAACCTTCATAGCTCATGACAAAAACATCCTCATAGGATGACTACCTTGTTTGTACACCATCCATGTATCATTCACTCCAGGGTATGTTATCATCTGTGTCCTCATACCTCGTAGTAATGTTCCAACTCACATCATCTTTATCCTTGGTGTATGGCATGCGTACTGCCCTATCTCTCACTCCCATAACAATAGGAAATAAGCATTTGGTTGTAGTCCAAATACAGAGTTCTTCTTGTTCCAAGAGTAGAGATGGTACATCCCACTTTGCCAGTATACCTTTAAATCTAAGTTGAAACATGCCACATATGTCTCTACATCACAAACATCTCGGTATCAAAGTCACTTCCATAGAAAACTGGTCTCGAACCTACTTGGGTCACCACACAATCCTTCATCATATCCTCTAGGTTTGTAGGGTGCTGACACTTTTGGGTTTATCCCTCTTCCCTTATGCATCCAGAGAGTGCCCTACTCATCTGCCCTTCGGGTCCCATGAGTTCATGAAGGTGATCAATCTCCATGGCCCTCGGACAATGATAGTTGTTACCTCCTGACCCTATGGCCATGTGCAACTAGGGAATTAGGAAACTCCTACTTCCATTGGTCTTATCCCCACCTGACCCTAGGTTAGACTTAGGATTCTAACATAGTACATGTCCAACTCAGAACCTTACCCAAGTCTCCATCATCTCTCTCTACATTCCTAGGCTGACTTTTATCCTTTCACAGGGGTCATGGCGACCTACCTACCTTGGTCAGGCCCCATATTGGTTACCTCCATGGTAACACATCCACATGCACTTAGAGATGGTTATCTAGGGGTCTACAGGTTCATTCTC
This sequence comes from Alisma plantago-aquatica, assembly GCA_963693085.1. Classification (NCBI taxonomy): domain Eukaryota; kingdom Viridiplantae; phylum Streptophyta; class Magnoliopsida; order Alismatales; family Alismataceae; genus Alisma; species Alisma plantago-aquatica. Next base: position 568,648,998 of record OY856409.1, on the reverse strand, counting down.
ATACTATGTACTTTTCACTTAGCATCTCAAGATCCTATGAGACCTCTTTAGATTTCCTCAAAACCCACAAAACTGATATACACCCTTCTAAAGGGGTCCCTTTCCTAGGATGGGAGGAAACTACAACTCTTGACAACAAGGTCACAAACCTTCTTAGGGTTTACATCCATATGAGCATGCTCAACCCAGCAGCTACCAAGGTACAAGCAGACCACCTACTAAACCATGTTAGGTCATACTTATTCTCTTTCCTCAATGCTGGATTAAAAATCATACCTTCCCATGTTATCGACTTCGTTGTGAGGGGTTCATCAAACATACTTTAAACTTAATGGGGTTTCCCTTTCCTCTAATCATGAGGAGTACCATGCTCGCATCTATAGAAACTCAAATCTCATAATGAGCATTAGGTACACCACTTCCCCTCTTAGGCTTAGGTTCACTTTTTGGGTGTCCCACAACATGCTCAACCTCTTAACCATGTATCAAGCATGTATAAGGCATGACATGCACTTCCTGTCATCCTTCTATTCGAGCAACACCTCAGAGTTGAGTCCTTCTCAAGAACAAACAACACGGTACAAGGCCTCACAACCTGTTACTAAACCTCTTCATGGTTTAAGGAACTCATCTTTCCCATCTATACCATATGTATAGAGGTACTAGCAAACTCATCCTCTCTCTAGGGTTTGGTTCCTCTAATGGAAACCAAGATATCATTAGCCTCTAGGGATCAAGCATGAGGCAACCACAAACATCGACTTAGGTCACATCATCCTCAACTCCCCACTTTTCCTCATATCTCGGAGTCTAGGCTTCCAAACTTCTTGCTTGGGTCCTGCTCTCTCTCTAGAGCTAACTCCACAACCATCCTTATACTAAAGGCCCTATCTCCATGGAGGTGGATCAAGCTCACAAACATACCCCTATATGGGTGAAGCCTAGGTTCAACGTATGTTTTCTCAAGGTTATCCCTAGCCCTTTATGCTTATCTCATCAACTTTCCAACATACCCCCTCCTATAGCCAGGGTTTCCATCTACTGCTCACACTACTGTCGTATTCTGGGAGCATACTATGCCATAATCATATAAGCCCATAGGGTTTCCATAGTTTCTTCACTAACCTCATCATTGAAGGAGCTATCCTTCACTCTAACATGCACACCCCTTTCCAGGTTTGGGTCGCCAAAGGTACTAGGTCATTCAACCTCTCATGGTATCCAAAGGGATGTCCATCCAAACACCCAGTCTACTATGACATCCAACTCATCGTGTCATCTCTCATTCTAACCACCACTTAGAGTTAGGGTTAGCATCATCCTTAAGGATGTGCCAGGTCTCTACTGATAATGGAGATCTCTGCCTCCATGACCAACTCTCTCTACTCATCCTCCAGACAAGAAGGTCTAGCAATGACAACTCGTGTCATATGACCTAAGCATGTATCTATTCTTTAGTTTACGCTTAAGTTATTAAGCTTATGTCCATCACATCTTATTTACATTCTTTTCATTAATTTGGTGGAGGATTCCTTAATCCTTATCAACCTTACCCATACCTCAAGAGGGTGAGGAAAAGAGAGAAAACCATAATCCTTTTTATCCTTAATAGCATTTGAGTTGAGAAGGGATGACCAAGATGAGAGATTCCTAAAGGTATCTTATTTCGAGTCAAATCCTGAGACTTTGGCCAGGCAGTCACACTAATCCAGGAGTCCTCGTATTCCGACTAGCGATGCGGAGGAAAATCTTGCCAGCCCCCAGACGTGATCCTTTTCTAGACACCTCTCTCTTTTGGAAATTCCTCTAATAACTCCCTTGGGTTCTACAGAGTTTGTAAAATTTAATAATTATTAAAGATTAAATGAGGAACCTATGCTCTGATACCAAATGTAATGACCCCGCCTCCCGGTAACCCCCAATTAAGGGAGACCAGAAGGTTAGAGCCTTTATCCCAATTTCTGGATCAAAGGTTTGACAAATAACCAATAATAATTATCAAATTCTACCAACAAAACTAAAAGGTTGTAATAAAATTAAACTTTTCATACCTTTTTCAAAAACTTGGATATCTACTTCTATCCACATGGAGTCTATTCTAACTAATCCTCCTTTGAACTTTGATTCACATTTAATTCCATATATGCCACTTTATTGTTTCTTCTTTTCACTTGTACCTAAAACGCTGAAAAACAAAATGTCGGTCAACATAAAGCTGGTATGTGGGGGAAATAATAATCATACAATTAACTGTAATAACATATTGTAGTCAAGTATGATTTAACAATCAACTTTACATTTTCAACATAACTACTCAATCCTTATATACCCTAACCTATGCGCTATCCCTGCAGTGAACTTGGATGCTACCTTCATTATGGTAGATCCCCATTTAACCCCTCATGATTCTACCTAACAGGTGAATCAGTTTCTAGGGTTGAGTCACATGGAACTAACCGTAGGTAGCCCACTCCTTAACTCATGGTGCGCTAAAGAGTTGCATGGTACTACATGTAGGTAGCCCAATCCCTAACTCTTGATAACCAAGACCTTGCTCTAGGTTACCCTTTTTATCCTTTACAAAGACATAGAGGTGGACCAAGATCTGAGCCAATCATGTATGCATACTTATGGTGATAGTCATAGTCACTTTATAGTTGCATGAAATAAAAGTCATCCGAGCAGTTATTTTCAGGCAATAGATAAAAATGTTCAGAAATCGTAGTGAAACTAAACCGATTATTCATAAGTGTAACCACGTACCTATCAGGATTGTTGGTATGTATGCCCTGAGAGCCAATCATGGGATGATTGGTGGGATACATTAAGATTGATTTGATAAACATCAAAGGCAAGCTTCCAATTCTTTCTGGTTCAGTCATATGAGATAGTGATAGAACATATTGAATGTCTAGAGAATGACAGTATTCAATGATGTATGCTTTCAGGTTGAGGACCTGAACGATGAGATCATACAGATGCTAAGAGTTTGTACATTCTTGTTATGTCCATAGTCGGATGTCTTTGTGGAAGGTAGATAGACAACAATGACACACAAGACTAGATTGTGGTTTTGGTTGATGACAGAATCTCATTAGTCATGATATAGAGATATCAAACCAAACACATAGGTACTTGTTAGAGAACAAGTGTACCGGACAGACCCACTGTGAGTTTGACACATGGAACCATGACATGGTAGTCACAGTCAGTACTCACAGTGATGGTGGTGAGTGTGATTCTTTGACCTAAAATCACTACACTCAACACATGTCATTGGGAACACTTTGACATCATCAAACGCAGTCCTGAAACATGGGTTGTTATAAAGGTGATGATTGGGTGGCTTTGACACATGGGGCTTTTGAGGGGTGAGTGATAGATATGGGATTTGTCCCTGCTAAGGGAGTTTGATATCCAAGTCCACTTGATGAGTAGGATTGAAATAGGTGTGCGCACGCATGTGTGAATCAGTATGTGATATTGATGTCGTACATATCTCTTCCAATCTACTCTGAGATCAAGAAAGTGAATGAATGTTGACAGGATGACTGTTCCAAGCCTCGAGTTCATTTGGGATATCAGTGACAAAGGAATTATACATTCACTGTAACACCATTCACGGATTGTAGGATTGAAAGTTGTTCTCCAACTTTATACTTTCACTTGGGTAGCACTGATGTGTGACTAGGCACCGCTCTTTGCTTGTGAAGAAATAAGTGTTATGGACTTTCACTGCCAATGTGAAATGGACCTGCAGGGTCACACACATAGGATTTAACCTGGAAGAGGAGTTTTATCCACAAACAATGTTTAGATTGATTGCTAAAGGAGTTTAATAGTTCAATTAAACACTCAATCAATTGATAGCTTAGTATCATAATGTTCAAGGTGTTGGACGCATTGATTGGAGTATCGAATTGATTGAAACTACAATTGACTGATTCTGCACAATCTACACTCCCAACCGATCGGCTCATGTGATGAACCGATCGGCTCAGCTTGGTGAACCGATCGACTCAGGTTGTGATTCGATCGACTCATGGTTAGGGTGAAATGATTGCGAATTTTCCTTTCGTTTCACTAGCCCAATTTGATTGGAACAAGGATTGGTATTTGATACCAATTAGAAACAAAAGATAGAAAGTCAATTGGGAACTGATCAGGACCATGAACCGACCGGTTCAGAAGTGAACGGATCGGCTCATGGGTCCCAACCGATCGGTTGAGGTGTCAACTGACCGACTCAGGTCCCCAACTGACCGTTTCAGAAATGAAACAATCGGTTCAGGTTGCGAGTTGGTTGTTTGGTGGAAAATCTCGAACCCTTCTACTCCTACTTTTAGTCCCGCATTGCCCGGGATAGAGAACCCTGTCCCATGACCCTCCTATATATAGGGCAATTGGGGGCTTCTCAAAGGACAACCCAGTGCAACCATTTGCTCTGTGAAGTTGTCGTTCTCTCTGGTTTTGGTAACAGAGAGAGAGCACGAGCAAGTGCTATCCGATAAGGGAGGCACAACAAGGGAAAGACAACTATAGTTGCGACTGGTGGCAGGAGAGTGTGTCGGCGACTAGTACGCTGACAGGAGGGTGCGACTCCTTCCAATTCCTTGTGGGACAAGGAGATTGGAGTTCCAGGTGGTCCGTTTGGACTACTTCAGAGGCAGGAGGTTTCTACCGCTAGGAGGACAACCTTCAATCCCGTCAGTCCCGGTGCGACCAGGAGTTGCACAGACACCGTCCAAGACAGGAGGTGAAGACCACACAAGGTGTGAGGTATTGTTACCGAGCAAGCCTCGAGACAAGTTACGATTCCACAAACCATCCTTTCCTATTGTATAGGCGTTGACGCATTTCCTTGTTCTGGGTTTGGGGAGAAAATTTTTGTTTCCGATGCCTTATCTGCCTCCCCTAAAACCCAACCGTGGTATCAGAGCCACGTCAACTGCTCTATAGGGATTATCGATATGATTGATTTTGGTTTGTCGCCTTCATTTATTGGATACGATGCGATTAAAATTGGCTTTATGCATGTCCAATCCTAAATCCACAAATCCCAATTTACATATATGATATGTATTATTAATGCACTCGATACGCATCGCCCTTAAATGAGTTTTTTGGTGGATGCATAGCGTGGTTATGGCCAATAAACTGTATCTATGTATGGTTGTATGTGGTTGCTTGCATCTCGGTCTGCGCACCGACCTTCCTTCTCCTATTCCTGATGTAACTCGAAATAATTCGAGATTTCTTTCTTACCTATTTTACAATGTAAAATAGGATAGAATTTTATTTCCTGTTATGTCAAAAACGGAGGACATCTGACGACATCTGAGACGATCGGTTCAAGGCGTGAACCGATCGGTTGACGTTCTAGACGATCGGTTCAAGGAGTGAGCCGATCGGTTGATGACCGGTTCGAGGAGCGAGACGAGAGGGTGGCGGCCATGATGAGATGCACGATGACCAAGCGAACCGATCGGTTGGAGGAGTGAATCGATCGGTTGGTGGCATCCATACGACCGACCAGGTCGAGAAGGCCACTCATGTGATGAGTTGATCTACTCGGAAGGCAAAGCACAGAGTTCATCTTATACAGGTTGCATGTGATGTAGACCTAGATGATCGTGATTCCTCTTGGCTCGAGGAATCACATTAGGATGGCCATAATCATCGCTTTTATCGTTTTGCATATTTTCTGTGGGATATAGCATGTATATGATACGTACTATGTATTGTGGTGATTGGATATGTATATGTATATAAAAACCAAATCCATCATTAAATATTAAGTCTTATATGCCTTCCATTAGTGGCACACATGAAAAACTCGATCGACCAAGCGTAGGTTACGCCAAAGTGTGGTGCACCGTCTATCTTGTGGAAGTGTGAAGGGTAGACATGTAGGTTCTACCAAAGCAGGGTGCATGTTTACCATGTCGGCTTTTGGGTTAGACTTAACTGGTGATTCTTAGAGCGTCTAACCCCAGAGGCAAGGAATGTTCATGGAAAGGTGTTGCACATGTTCATTCATCAAGAGTTGCATATGATGCAATTGGCAAGAGTTGCCTACTTGAGATATCTAAGTTGTGGGTGACAGCCCAAGCTGGTCCATGACTTAGAGGATTTCAGGATCTTGCCCACTAGAAGGTTGTACGCTACAATCTTCCGAATTGATGGTGAGGGCTATCAATTTGAACTAAAATAGTGGGAGAGATAATTAATTAAAGGCCTCATTATATCGTCAACTTTTCAAATCAATCAAATAAGTCAAAAATGAGTTTTTGGACTAAAATTGCATATTTTCCTTCTTGTAGTACAAATGGCAACAAATAACAATCACTTTTCTTTGCGATCAGTCCTTGAAAAGGACAAGCTAAATGGGACAAACTTCCACGACTGGTATAGGACATTGAGAATTGTTCTCACTCAAGAGCGAAAGCTCTATGTCCTGGATACTCCAATTCCAGAGGAACCTGCTCCTAATGCATCAAAGGCAAAAAGGGATGCTTACAAGAAGAATTCTGATGATGCCATTGATGCAAAGTGCTTAATGTTGTGCTCTATGAACCACGAGTTGTAGAGACAGCATGAGAACATGGGTGTCATTGAGATGAATCAGCATCTCAGGAACATGTATGAAGACCAAGCACGGCAAGAGCGATACAATGTCTCAAGGGCACTATTCAAGTGCGTCATGACAGAAGGAGATCCAGTTGGTCCTCACACACTCAAGATGATTAGGTATGTGGAGAACCTGACAAGACTGGGATTTCCACTGAGCCAAGAGTTGGCTACTGACGTGATACTGCAATCGTTGCCAGAATTCTACAGTCAGTTTGTGATGAACTACAACATGAACAACTTTGATAGGCCATTTTCAGAGTTGTTGGGCATGTTGAGGACAGCCGAGATACAGATGAAGAAGGACAAGCGTAAGCCAGTGATGGTGATCATGAGAAAGAAAGGCAAGTCCAATCTCAAGGGCAAGGGCAAAGCTAAGAAAGGTTCTGAAGCTAGCCAGGAGCCCAAGTCGTCTTCAGCTCTCAAGGCCAAGGGAGGCGTGACCAAGAAAGGAAATTGCCACCATTGTCAAAATCCAGGACATTGGAAAAGGAATTGTCCTCTCTATCTGGAAGAACAAAAGAAGAAGGATGCGACAGACGTCTCTACTTAAAGGTGTCATGAAAGTAAACTTGTAACACTTTTGAGGTATATGATACCAAGATGTAAAGTGTAAAGCACTCAATAAATGGGGCAAGTGTTGCCACCATAGATAGGAGTACTTTAGTTTATTTTCAGCCTAAAAGGCATGTAATACAGTTATGAACTGCTATTTCATATTTTTCAATAGATAGAAACACTTTATTTTTGCATATTGTATGACAATGATGGCAATGAATAAAGAGATGTTTCAATTTCTAAAGATATGATCTTTGTTGCAATGCCTTGTTTATCTTGTGGTATTTGATATGCATAAGATAAAATGATACCTAAATGTTACAAATAACTCAAACAATCAAATTAGCATCAATCATGAGAAATTCATTTCTAGTTTCCATGTGATGGATAAATCTAGACTCTTTTGGTTAGAGAACCAGTAAGAGACATGAATATCTTGGACATGATTAATCAATCTTCACTACTGGTAGTGGGAGAATGATTATCCTATTAGGTATGATACATGTGATGTATTTACATACCTTTTGGAACAAATGCTAATACTTCAAATGGTGTTTAGAGAAATACCAATATGAATATCTTGAAGTGTTCAAGATTATCATAGATGAAGTGCAAATTTGGTAAAGTGTTAATTCTTGATGAGATCAATGAATGAAATACTTGGACCAAATGTTTGAGATCCTTATGATTGATTGTGATAGTGTATCATAGTGCACTCATGATTAAGGCATCGTGATGTCTAAATCAACAAGGAATCATACTATAAGGAGTTAGAGAATGATTATCAAATAACTGAATTCTTCTTAATAAAAGAATACCCCACACTAATAAAGGACATTGAGAATCACAAGGAGTTGTGAGTTCTTATATCCTTGACAGATACACCTCAATTATCTATGTGATGAGTTGTTCATGTGATGATTCAACTATCCAGATGAATATGAGGAACCAAATTTTGAGTTACGGTTTATGACCAATACATCCTAAATGACATCCATGTGAACCATAAGGTATGACCTTGATGATAGCACCCATTGGATGAAATCCATAGGTGCAAATGAGTCTTAAGTGTTAAGACACATGGATAACATTTTGAGAAGGATGATGCTTGTTGATTTCAACTTAATGACTAAGACATTTGGCATATGGATACTAAAACTGCATTCCTATGAGGAATAAAACAAGGATGTGTACGTGATATAACCTATAAGGTTTATGAATCCACTAATGCAAATGAAGTCTATAAGTTATAATGGACTAATCAATGTGATTGATTGAGTACAAGCAACTCAGAATTGGATCTTTACTTTGATGATATAGTCAAAGGGTTTGACTGATATGTCAAAGATAAAGAAGGGGTCTGTGATTTAGTGGGAGCGTATTCACATTCCACATATTGATATGAAATGGAAATGTTCTAGAATGGAAATCCAAAGTGGAAATTATCTTTAAGGAAGATAGAGATGTTTCCTATGTGATAGGAATAGAGATCTATAGAGATAGTTCTCGAAAACCTCTTGACCTGAAAAGAGAAAGCATACATTGGCAATATGTATTGAAGGGTTCAGTATGCACAGATTCAATGGGAGAAAACTTGTCCATGTTACATGGAGTTAGTATCCCAAGTCCAAGTGTTCAATTCTTATGAAGAATGGGAACACTAAGAATAGATATGGATCTATCATGTATGTTATCATCCCATTATCTTGCATGGCAAGAACAAAATGCATTCATCATCTTGTATGTAGGACATGAAAGTTTGATGTGCTCATCCTGATAACTCGTATGTGAGACATGACGAGTGGATGTCTGTCTACTTCCAGTAAGGGTTACTGGAAACCATAAGAACTTGATAAGTACTTGAGAAGTACTAGTTCTATGGAGATAAGGAAGAGTTCGATGTAAGGAGTTACATTGATGCGAACTTCTGAAAGGACAGAAAATAAACCGCAATATATATAGGATATATAAAAGTGAAAGTTTGTTGATAATTGGAAGTGTTCCAATAAAACCATTTAAAAGGAAATGTCGAGTATCTATGTGTTAGTGAACATCAGTGGATACTTTATGGATCTGGAAGTTCATGAGATGAACTTATAGATATTCCGCTCATTGATGACAAGTATTGAATCCTTGATCATGCAATGTGGCTAAAGGTTAGCAAAGGAATACTAGATCGCATATTACGACAATCCCATCTCATACATATGACGTACAACGAAGAGATGAGACACATGCAATTCATACTGACTTTGGTAAGGTGTTTCCATTACTCACCATGTTTGCACTAGAGCACAATAACATGTGGAACATGTTTGAAGATCACTATGAATATGATTCAAGGGTGATTGGCTCACAAAGCAAGTGGGAGTCTGTTGGTATGTATGCCCTGAGAGCCAATCATGGGATGATTGGTGGGATACATTAAGATTGATTTGATAAACATCAAAGGCAAGCTTCCAATTCTTTCTGGTTCAGTCATATGAGATAGTGATAGAACAAATTGAATGTCTAGAGAATGACAGTACTCAATGATGTATGCTTTCAGGTTGAGGACCTGAACGATGAGATCATACGAATGCTAAGAGTTTATACATTCTTGTTATGTCCCTAGTCAGATGTCATTGTGGAAGGTAGATAGACAACAATGACACACAAGACTAGATTGTGGTGTTGGTTGATGACAAAATCTCATTAGTCATGATATAGAGATATCTAACCAAACACATAGGTACTTGTTAGAGAACAAGTGTACTGGACAGACCCACCGTGAGTTTGACACATGGAACCATGACATGGTAGTCACAGTCAGTACTCATAGTGATGGTGGTGAGTGTGATTCTTTGACCTGAAATCACTACACTCAACACATGTCATTGGGCACACTTTGACATCATCAAATGCAGTCCTGAAACGTGGGTTGTTATAAAGGTGATGATTGGGTGGCTTTGACACATGGGGCTTTTGAGGGGTGAGTGATAGATATGGGATTTGTCCCTCCTGAGGGAGTTTGATATCCAAGGCAACTTGATGAGTAGGATTGAAATAGGCGTGCACACGCATGTGTGAATCAATATGTGATATTGATGTCATACATATATCTTCCAATCTACTCTGAGATCAAGAAAGTGAATGAATGTTGATAGGATGACTGTTCCATGCCTCGAGTTCATTCGAGATATCAGTGACAAAGGAATTATACATTCGTTGTAACACCATTCACAGATTATAGGATTGAAAGTTGTTCTCCAACTTTCTACTTTCACTTGGGTAGCACTGATGTGTGACTAGGCACCGCTCTTTGCTTGTGAAGTCATAAGTGTTATGGACTTTCACTGCCAACGTGAAATGGACCTGTAGGGTCACACACATAGGATTTAACCTAGAAGAGGAGTTTTGTCCACAAACAATGTTTAGATTGATTGCTAAAGGAGTTTAGTAGTTCAATTAAACTCTCAATCAATTGATATCTCAGTATCATAATGTTCAAGGTGTTGGATGCATTGATTGGAGTATCGAATTGACTGATTCTGCACAATCTGCACTCCCAACCGATCGGCTCATGTGATGAACCGATCGACTCAACTTGGTGAACCGATCGGCTCAGGTTGTGAGTCGATCGACTTATTGCCTCAAGTGTTGAAACGATCGATTCAACTGGTGCAACTGAGCAAGTTGGGAAAGTAGGATTGGTGATAATTTTCCTTTCGTTTCACTTGACCAATTTGATTGGAAAAAGGATTGGTATTTGATACCAATTAGAAACAAAAGATAGAAAGTCAATCGGGAACTGATCAGGACCACGAATCGACCGGTTCAAAAGTGAACCGATCGACTCATGGGTCCCAACCGATCGGTTGAGGTGTCAACTGACCGGCTCAGGTCCCCAACCGACCGTTTCAGAAATGAGACGATTGGTTCAGGTTGCGAGTTGGTTGTTTTGTGGAAAATCTCGAACCCTTCTACTCCTGCTTTTAGTCTCGCATTGCCCGGGATGGAGAACCGTGTCCCATGACCCTCCTATATATAGGGGTATTGGGGGCTTCTCAAAGGACAACCCAATGCAACCAGTTGCTCTGTGAAGTTTTCGTTCTCTCTGGTTTTGGTAACTGAGAGAGAGCCCGAGCAAGTGCTACCCGATAAGGGAGGCACAACGAGGGAAAGACAACTGTAGTTGCAACTGCTGGCAGGAGAGTGTGTCGGCGACTAGTACGCTGACAGGAGGGAGAGACTCCTTCCAATTCCTTGTGGGACAAGGAGATTGGAGTTCTAGGTGGTCCATGTGGACTACTTCAGAGGCGGGAGGTTTCTACCGCTAGGAGGATAACCTTCAATCGTGTTAGTCCCGGTGCGACCAGGAGCTGCACAGACACTGTCCAAGACAGGAGGTGAAGACCGCGCAAGGCACGAGGTATTGTCGCCGAGCAAGCCTCGGGACAAGGTATGATTCTAGAAACCATCCTTTCCTATTGTATAGACATTGACGCGTTTACTTGTTCCGGGTTCGGGGAGAAATTTTTTGTTTCCGCTGCCTTATCTTCCTCCCCTAAAACCCAACAGGGATAATTTGAGACAGAATAATCTAATCAATCAAGAAATCCAATTAGGTAAGTAAGCACATAATGAGATCCTGAAATATGCATACAATTTCCTATTATTGATCATGCCATCAAGATCTATTAAATCTAGCTTGCTTCCTAGGGTTTCTAGTCCACTTTTAGGGTTTCTATTGCAATTAGGGTTTATCTTGCACTTTTATTATTACAAACCCTAGTTAGGCAAAATAGCTCACAAACCCTAATGATTCTATCCTATTTCGTCCAACAGGCTTAGGATCATCTTCTAATAACCTATTATCACATATTTCAAATGAAATAGGATCTTTTCCCCTTTTTACTCTAAATTAGGGTTTCTAAGTGCTTAATCATTCATAATTGGTGTAAAACCCTAAATCATGCAATAATTCATCTAGATCAAGTTCAAGTTCATCATTATCATTTCAATAGGTTACTATTACTTAATTTCACCAATTAAGCATCATGGACTTAGCCATTAATTTCAATTAGGGTTTCTAACATAATTTCAAAGCACTTTTCATCAACTTAATATACTTTTGCAATTAGGAATGAAATAAGATTCTAAGACTGTTTTTATCAGGTCCCTCATATTTTTCTGATCAAATTTCATATATTATATGTCCCCATTGGAGTCACCAATAATTATCTACATTACTTGCAAGAATAAATTTTTTAGGGCCAATCACGTGCTGACATGTCAGCATCCTATATTTACTTAAAACAAATCGGCACCCACCTTTAAGATAGTGGTTAAAGACCTTTATGTGCTTACCTGGTCTGTAGTAACTCAGGGCTATGAGGGAAATTTTACTCAGTTTCATCTCCTTTCTCGTGAAGGAGTTTGCTCCTTGCCCTAACGACGATGACGACAACCAACCCGTCCTCACTCCATGAGCGTCGCCGCGCCATAGTGCCTCGTCAGGCCCTCTTCAGACCCTTCCTTCCCCCTAGTTGTGGCCCTCCCTGGCCTTAGATAAGTCGGAGGTGGCCAAATTGACTGGACAGCGCCGTGCTCTGCCCTAGCGCTGCACCCCAACGAGAGTGTGCCCAAAGCCACGCTCATCTCCTTGCCACACAGAGTAGGTCAACATCATACTGGCCACTCCATGGAGCCAGCGAGTCATCCTCCCAGATCCTCTTCACACCCGCATCCTCCCCTCCGCCTGGTTGAGCCAGAACCCACCAACAACTTCATCTTCTTCGTCCCTTTGGTCGTCGCACGCGTAGCGTTGGCTTGCTGCCAGTCGGCTCTATCACTGACCCCGATAGCCTAGCTGCTGGCTCCTACTACTTCGATGAGGGGGTCAGAGTCTGCCTCTCACCTGGCCAGCTAAGCTCTCAGGTGGGGTGATCACAAAGAAGGTGGTCGTCGACACTATGAAGATGAGAGAGACATCTGCCATTGTTTCAGCCTAAAGGCCAAGATGATACCGCATGCCACCGCTCTGTAAGTAAGCTTCCACAATGACTAGGGCTAAGTTTCTCATCGCTCGAGGATGTCTAGAGGGAGGGTCCCTATATATAGGATTCTAGGAAACCCTAGGGTGCATCCTTGAGGTGTGGAAAAGAGGCAACAAAGGCACAAACTCTCTCTTGGTTACGATGTCTATGGATGGTGTAAAAAGATTATAAGTTTCCATCTATAGACTTATGGACAGTAGGTATGAAATCCTACAAGGAAAGGGAACCATTAAATTTCTTCTAGATTTTTCTCTTAGTATGGGAAATCCTATCTCACCAATAATTTCTTTTCCTTGTGTTACCATAAACAATGGTGGTGTTTACTTAGGGCCAAAGCAATAGATCCCACGAGCCCCAAAACTCCCATCTTTTACCCTTTCTATATTCCTTGTTTTGGCTCTTCTATTTATTAGAAAACATGTGTTTATGAAAACTAGCCAATTGTGACTAATAATGCTACTTTTAAAGAATATTGCTCAATTCTCACTTATGCACACCATTATTTTTTTTCTATTGTGAAATTTCTTTTATATTTTCTTTATTTTGATTCCTTTTTCCCATATTTCTTCTAAATAAAGCAATATTTAATTAATACTTTCTCTTTCCTGTTGCATTATCTTTGCCATTTGGACTCCTTGGAACCCAAGAGGCACGAAATTCACCTTTGGATTATATATTTCTGTCTTCTAGAGGTTTCTACATTTTTATTTTCTCCATTTCTTATTAATAATGGAGTTCCTTTTGACTCTTCATTGTTATTGGGCCCAATAGCCAATAAATCCCACCAAACAATCATCAAGACTATTGTAAACGAAATCCATTTATTCAAAATAAATCATATCTTTATTTGTTCAAATATCTTTAATATGAGAAATCACATTTCCCACCAAATAATCCCAAAACTGGGGTTGTAACACTCACCAAGCCCAACAACCTTCTAACCATATCTGAACCTAAAAACAAAATATGAGAACCAAGTCAACACACGAGGTGTTGAGTATGGGGCAGAAAGATACATATATATGTATAAGCTTTGCATAATTTGAAAAGCTTTCAAGACTAAACGAACAAGAATAAGATTGTTAACTATTTAACAAAATGCAAAACCATATTTTATGTCATTTCACTCCATTATACTAATAATATCAAGTATGTATAAGGCATTTGACCATCTTCCCATCGGAAGGGTCTGTAAGGGTGCTCAAGATTATCTAACCCTTTTATACGAGAGGGACCTCAAGGTCATCACCAAGAGCTAACCCTTTTTCAACAATTTTATAATGGAGTTCTATATATATATATATATATATATATATATATGTGTGTGTGTGTGTGTGTGTGTGTGTGTGTGTGTGTTCAAGTTATAAAACCGACGCGGCAAGATTCAAGTAAGACATATCAATACTACATGGAAATATTTGATAAAGTAAACAAATAAGCATACAATACATGTCTTTTCAAGCAAGAAAACGATATTCATATAACTAGATAAGGCCCATACCTGATTCAGAGATTTCATAACCTAACATATCCTTCATCGTCTAGCCACATGCCAAACCTGATTAAGCATAAGATTACATGCATGCATTAGATTCTCATCATTAACCCTAATTATCTTAATTTTAGGGTTTTAGCCAAGTTAGGTTAAAGGTTGGTTATTAGTACATTAGATGATCTCATATTGATTTAGGGTCCATCATTAGAGTGTGGTTCTAGTTTCATATCATTACGACGTTCCATGCACTTTCTATGTTCATTTCAAGGTTTAGGGCATCTACATGCATTCTAGGGTCAAAAGACTCACAATAGGGCAACCCAGATCAAGTATCATCAACGAAAAAGAGCCAAGCGTAAGGGATGGTTTAGATCAAAAAGAAAAGAACATAATAAACACATTTAAAGTAAGGTAAGGTCCACTGGGGTTAGGCATCAAACCACCAACATGGGGTACCAACATTCAATCATTCATGCAATTATCATAATAACATACTTACGTCATCAAGAGAACAAGGAAGGTTATTAGGTTTTCCAAGGGTTCTAACAGCATAAAATATTGATCTCAAGATTTGTTAAGCATTTGGAGTCATTAGGTAGCAAGGTTAGCAATAAAAGAGAACTATACATCATTATAGTCCAAAATGGTCACATGTACAAAAGAAGTCATTTATGAGCAATAGGGAGAGTAGGACCTTGATTTAGTTCAAGTATACATAACATGTACTGATTTAAGGATCACGGGGTAGATTGAGTAACCAAGATCCAAGTTTGCATCAAAATCATACATCAACTATACTCCAAATGATTAAAGTATGCATCTTTAGGGAAAACAAGGAACAAATAATGGAGTCCATTGTGTAGATATTTTCAAAAGGATCAATTTGGTATATAATTTGACTATATTTGGCCTTAGGAGCTGAAAGATATGTACTTTTGAGTATTTGCATTAGAACCATAGGAAACTGACTTAGGGAGTTGCCTGCATTATTTTGTGATGAAAATCGATTGTAAATCCTTGATCCAATGGCCGTACAGGCACATACCATGATCTCCTTGCCGGTGGTCGCTTCATGCCTCTGGCGGTTTCCTGAGGCCACTCACATACGCCACTGGTTGCTCCTACACGCCCTACGTCACCGCAGACGCCAACGATCGTTCCTGCACACCGGCCATCTCCATCATCGCGGCCAACTACAGCGTGATTCTCCTATTCTTGGCAGAGGAATAGGGAAAGAATATGGTACTCCAACCATGCTTCTTCAGCACCGTAGGGACCGCAACAGGCGAGCAGAGTCGGAGTGATGGTGGACTAAGGAACCCCAGCAACCCAAGCTCTTGTGTACCCGCCACCGATGAGGGTGTACCAGTCATCGTTGCTGCCTACCAGGCCAATGTCAGACTCAAACGAAAAAAGGCACAACCGCTGAGGGGTTAGGGAAAAATGACGCAAGAGTGGAGAAGGAGGAAAAGAAGAAGAACTAGGGTTAGATGGGGGCAGGTTTTATATTGAGCAAGAATGTTAGGGCTAGATCCAACAATCATGAGCATTCCCTACCTTACCTGATCTAAAGAGGGAGAGGAAGGGTGGATTCCCTATTCTTTGGTAACTTCCTGAAGGGGACAGACAAAGGGGGAGCAGGTGGATGGGCTTTCATTTCCACTCAAGGCCCAAAGGGGCCAAAATTGGCCAAAAACACATAATTGAATACAAGAAAAAGATGGGTAAACTCATATTTCTAGCATCCATATCTTTTGATCTGACACTCTGATTGAGGAGATTTTTACGCTGTTGGACTCGTTATTGGATCCTTTATAAATAGTACATAGAGGAGAGCCATTTGATCATAGTGAAGAGGTTCAAAAATGGGTTCAAGGGTTTGATGTATTAAACTATAATACTAAGCTCAAAGTGTTGATTAATGTCCCAGATTGAAAAATTGAGCATTAAAGAAATCTAATTGGAGTATCACAACACCCAAACTATGAAATTTCCATCCAAACTAGATAATTGATCATCATAGAGTTAGAGAGAGTATAATCAAAGGGTGAGAAAATCAGGGTAGTCACAATATCGAGACCAAAATGTATGACTATCTAACTAATCAAGCTTACTAGTTGAACCAAGTAACATGTTTAAAATTAGGATAATGTAATGGTCTAAATTTGCAATACCATATGATCATATATCTTAAGAAATGAAAAAATGCATGATATCCTTCATACTTCTATGTGTTTGGATTGGATGGGAATTATTTGTCAAAAAGTAATGAGTGGATCCCCTCTCATGTCCTACTCACTACATGTAAAATCAATATCAATTGTGAATGCTACATATAATCTCGATTAAATTTTAATTTGAGATACACATTCATATTGTGAAATTCAACATAGTTAAATATCTCATGTTGACTATAAAATTTGAGGTGACTCAGTAGTGACACCGAGTCCGTACACAATCAAGATGGTGTATATGTACGTCAATTAAAGAAATTGGTGTTTCTCATGAATATGTAATGATCTTCTTCCAAATAATGTTATGTCTTCATTTCATTGATATGGACGTCATGGTATTATTCATAAATATAGATTAGTTACCCTCATGTGTGTTTAAGGTGTTAAGGTTAGTAATCACAAGGGAAACATGTATTCAACCCTAGAGAGAAAATCATGCATCATCAACATCTAGAGTGACATGAAATTGAAAATTTAATGATTCATAAAAAGGTTAAAGTGGATAAATTACATTTTTCATATTCATTTTGCATGTATCGATCCACCACCAATATGTAGCTAGTTGTTTTAATTTTAATATGGAATCAATTAAATTATTAAAAATATACTATAATGATAAGAAAATTGATCTGAGTCGTTAGGGAATCATTCCTATTTTACCACTTCATTAAAAAAGAAGGATAGTTCGAGAGTATTAGTGGGTTCTCAAGTAGCCGATCTAAGTGATCACTAGATATCTAGAAGATTATTGAGGACATTAGATGGAAAA
Organism: Alisma plantago-aquatica; assembly: GCA_963693085.1. Classification (NCBI taxonomy): domain Eukaryota; kingdom Viridiplantae; phylum Streptophyta; class Magnoliopsida; order Alismatales; family Alismataceae; genus Alisma; species Alisma plantago-aquatica. The sequence continues at coordinate 568,631,274 of OY856409.1, read as the reverse complement.
TATTCAATGGTTAAATGGTGGTATGTATTAATAAATGATGGTGGCCATGTTTGTGCACTAAAATATATGTTCATTAAAATAACAAACTAAATAAATTTTTGGAAAACGTCTCCCTAAGTATCTTAGAAATATCTCCTTGAAGGAAGCAAAAAGTCCATCCTAGAATGTTTATTTTGGCATATCCTCAGCAAATAAGAAGTTGGTGATCATGTAATCCGCCTTGGATAGTAAAACCTTACAGACATCATCTCGTGTGGAGAGATTTCTAGCATAATATGAGGAGAAAATCTTATTGCACGTGGAAATACTAGATTGAACTCAGAACCATATATGGTTAATATTTTAACCAAATATAATTGCATAACCGCCTCTAGACTAAAATTATAACACATCCAATGTCTAAATAAGAAAATTTCTTGATGAACTCTTATTTTACACATTCTTTGTCAAGGTCAAGTTAGAGCCGGCGATTGGCACCAGTTTAACTTAGCCTTAAGAAAAAAATGATTTTCAATTCAATATTGGACTTCTACTTCAAACCAATCGGAGTGGACTAAACTTGACTAACGACATCATTCTGTGAAGCGGAGGGAACATGAAAACGGTGTGTAAATTTATAATGGTTTCATTTTTCTTATTGGACTATAGACATGCCAAAAAAGAAGTGTTGTGACTTTCTTTAGTGAATAGGGAGTTAGAGAGAAAGCGGTGAGTCATTGGAGGGAGAAGGGTACTAAATAATGATAAATCCAAGCAAGTTGTAACAAACTAGTGTTCCCCATTGGTTATCATATATTAAAAAAAAGTATTATTGATTTTCCCTCCTA
>OY856409.1:568612947-568625447 GCA_963693085.1 Alisma plantago-aquatica | reverse complement strand
ATAAAATCACAGACTGTTGTCTTCTTCACCCTTCCTTCAACCCCGCATGAGAACAAAGGGCTATAAGATCCACTGTAATGATTCAAGCCTGAACACAATATGAAATGGCACAAAGGTTGTGCCACCACAAATTTCCTTATGCTCTGCCAGATTTAGTGACCTTTAGGAAAGGTCGATGTTCATACAAACCAATATCTAGAAATATTAGAACAAAGAAAACCTCTAGAGGATACCTAGAAGCATGATGAATACAAGGCACAATTCTATTGAAATAGTAGTGGTGGGCCACGTAAATTGCATGAAGGAAGTCTTAACTTGAGAAAAAAAGTGTAAACAACCAGGAATATAGATCCCAACAAATTGAAAATGTTGGAATCTCTATCAATGATCAATGGACCAAGCACGGTCCTTGAGAGGAACATAGAGGGGAGAGAATAGGGGGTATGATTGAGATGAGGGAGAAGGTACATGAGAGGGGAGGAGGCGAAGGTTGTTGGTATTGGTATGGTATGTCTAGAGAGCCAATCATATGATGATTGTTATGGTATATTACATAATGTTTTGATTAATAATAATAAAGGCAATCTTCCAATTCATTCTATTTCACTCAGTTATGAGATAATGAGAAACATAATGAATGTCTAAATAATGACAATACTAATGACGTATGACATGAAGTATGTGACTTAAACAATGAGATCATACATATGTTAATAGTATGTACATTCTTATTACGTCCCTCGTTAGTTGTTACTGTGGAAGGTAGATAGACATCAATAACACTTAAGATTAGAGTGTGTGTTGGTTGATGACAAGATCTCATTAGTCATGATATATGATATAAAACCAGACACACAAATACTTGTTAGGGAATAGTGTCGGGCATACCCACCTTGAGAGTGACACATAGAAACCATCGTTGGTGGTCATAGTCATATCTCATCACTACTACAGAAATAACCTTTGGCGTCAGTTACTTAATGCCTAAGGCATCGGTTTCCAAGTGACACCCAAGTGGGAACCGCTAAAAGTCGACACCTTCAGCGTCGGTCCCCCAACCGACGCCATAAACCTTCCCGCCACCAAAAACGCACCAGCAAGGGGACTATCGGTGTCGGTTCTTAAAGAAAACTGACACGATAACCTTATTAAAAACATCAGTTATTAAGTAACAACTGACGTCATATCCCTTCCGGCCACCAAAAAGGCACCAGCAAGGGCATCATCAACGTCGACTTTATATAGGTAATTGATGCCATATCTACAATCACAATGGACGTGCTATCCAGCACGGCCGTGGTACCTGGCTAGAATCTACTAATAATCAACACCATCGGCATCAGTTTGTATACTAATAACTGACGCCATATCCCCTGCCACCACGGCCGTGCTACCCAGCACGTCCGTGGTACCTAGCCACAATAGGCGTCGAGTTTACTGATAAACGACACCATAAGGGGATAAAGACGTCATTTTTACACTAACAACCGACACTGATGTGTTTCATTGTCGGTTTTACACAAATAACCGATGCCTATTATAAACCCCTAATAAGGATTTCATCCCCTAAATCCCAGGTAAAGGGAGACAAATATTATTTATTCACTATATCATCAGGTCTCCACATAACATCTTAATGTCATGGAGATGCCATAGAACTTTGATCAACACAAAGTTCTTCCAGAAAAGGTTATCATAGAATCGGTCACACAGGACACATACTCCACTATCCTTTTCATTATTGACTATAGAGTCAACTCTGTGTCAGATAATTCTTTTCTTAATTAGAGAAATATTATACATACCTTATTTAATTCAGGTGTTAAACCTCACTGATTTATCACCTTTCTCAACTTATAACTTTATGTGACATGATTCTTGGTTCTGGGGAGTCTCCCATACTTCTCATTTAGTTTAGTATTTCACTTCCAAGGAAAGACCAGAGTTACATTTTGTCACCCACTTGTGACTACAAGTCTCTTCATACATCTGGTGTGTCATCCAAACTACTGTCACAACACTAAACTTTCATACTGCTTGTACCAACTATCTAGGGGAGGTTACTTACCAATTAAGAACTTATCTTAGAGGTATCTTTAGAATTATTTTTAACTAGATAAGTTTTTCCCACAATGATTTTACAATTGTTCCTTCAATTAGTACATTCTTGTTGATGTTATGTTTATGCAGAGCATAAACCCCTAACATGTGATGTCCATACTATTTTATGTAATTAGACTGATTTCACAATAGGCCATTCCAGGTAACCAACATGTATCGTCTAATTAGAAATTATGTTTTTACTTTCCCATATCACCTGATATTTCTTAGATACCAGAATTTCTTACCTTGGTATACGTCACATGTGTCGAAAACACATCACATCCTCATCATTCTTTCATCTTGGGACATTATTTATTACACATATTTTTATTGTGGAACCAAAGTCCAAGACGAACTGATACTTTTCTAAATATCCTTCATTGGATTATTTATAATCCATGCACATCAAGTGTCATAGTACTCACTTGATTGCCATGTCCCTAAAAGGAGAGAACACAAAGAAACATATTTCTCTTATCACCCCATCATCACCCAAGGTTATTTATCAAAGTGAAAAGATTATCATCTCCTCTAATTATTGTATGAACTTTCAATTGTTCATGAGTCATTTACTCTTATTTCATCCTAGGTTCCTTCCTATCAGCATAGGAATTATAAGGATGATTACATGTCATTACTCATTCCTTTTTTATTGGCTAACATCTTTATGAACATTTTGTGATTTTATCACGTTTCCCATTTCCACATCATGGGAAAAGATCTTTACTATACACTCAGGATTTATCAGACATGGATCATCTCCCTTGTCTCATTTTCTTTATCATGAGGATTATACTTTTACTTCCTCATGCACACAGATTGACCTGAGATCATCTCAAATTCCTCTTTCTTACACTTAGGATGTGATAAAAATGTCCATGCCATATTTCTAGTTTCTTTATGCTCACTAGATTGTCTCAGAATGACTACTTGATCAGAGTAGTCAGAAAGATAACAATCTAAGAGTTCCATACTCACCTTATCTTCAATAATTATATACCTGGCCAGGGTATACAAGGAATGAGATTAGGTAGTATGCACTTTATTTACTATCATGTTCCTCACTTTTCATATCATTATAAACACATGATTTAACATTCTTGGATTTTCTTCAGGCATCACTTCTATATCTCATCCTTTTTCAGACAGATAAGAGAAATTATAAAACATTTAAAGGAATACTGAGTAAAATATAAGTCCTCATCTTCCTTGTGTCCTCATATGACTGGTCAAAGGAAGCTAAAAAACAACTACTTTCTTATTTTTAATACATGAAATCATGAAGTAATATATTAGAATGAAACTGTTTCATCTACCTGCCTCACCTTGCAGTTTGTTTACTGCCTTAGGTTGATTTTTTTCATAGAATCTTACCGTTTCCTGATGTTGACTTTGTGCTTTGTTATATAATACAGTTGATCCTACCTGGGACGTCTGTCCACGTCCTCGAGTGCCACTAGAAAATGGTTTCCTCTGATGACCTTGATGTCTCTACCTCAGTGGTTGGGTTACCATTATGTTTCAACTAGACAATCCCTTACTAGATGTCCTACCTGTCTACACCGGTAATAGGTTCTATTCTCTTGATATGATCTAAAAGGTCCTTTACCCTTTCCGGGTAGCCCTTTCCCTGGTGCACTAGACCTTGGTTGTACCGATGGTACCAAAAATTTCCCCTTTTCTGGAACTACTAGGCCTCTGATCCCGAGTTTAGATAGGCCTTTTCTTTATTCTTTCCTCATTATCCTTTTCTAGACAATCTTTTCTGATATGTCCAGGCTGCCTACACTTGTGGCAAATCCTGATTTTAGGTTGTAACCTATTCCTTTCATCATTATTCATTGCTCCAACATGCTGATGTTGAGCAAGAATCCTATTGGAGTCCAAAACATCATCATTAGGGGCTGGTAATCTAGAGTATTACTCATATATGGTCCACTATATGCATCATTTCAGTCCTAACTTGCCCAAAAGTGATATCAAAAGAATAATCCCTTATCATGGTTGGATCATCTTGGGGGTTCTCAGGTAGTCGTTCTTCTCTCGCCTGGTCCCTTGCACCTTCTGTTGGTGTAGCAACATTGCTTTCAGCAATGTGCTCCTTCAATAATCCAGACATCTTTAAGCTTTATTCTATCTTCTATAGGAGTAGAAGTCACTATAAGATATACTGAAGGACACTAAAATAGACTCAACACCTTAGTCCTATGTCTCTGTATACTCAGCGAACCTTAAGCTCTGATACCACTAAATTGTGACACACTGTTCGAATAAAACGTCATTAACTAAGAGGGAGTGATCATTAACAACATATTACTAAAAATCACTAAAAATTAAAACCATTTACAAAGAGATCCAAATACAAGAAAGCTCTTTTATCAAGAACCAATGTATTTTATTTACATCCTGGTTCGTAAGTACATATCCTGTCCCATCCTTTCTTGAGGATTACAAGTATCAACTGCTCTGTTAAAACTATACACAGGAAGATAAGAACCTCGCGGCATCAAGCCAAAATCTCAGATCAGTTCATTAAAAGCATTAACTACTGACTCCAAGGACCTGAGAGTACATAGATGACACATAGGACTCTTTATACAAAATATGACAACTAATGCCTCCACCTGGAATATCACTGTTGTCCTTGTTGCTGCTGCTGCTCTTCCCCTGCTATAGGGTTTCTGCCTCTTCTTCTACATATACCTAAAAAGGTTGGATCCCACGGGGGTGAGACAATTGAAATTTTCCCAGCGAGAGATATAACTTTCCGCCAGAAACATTATTATTACAAATAAACAGTAATAAACTGAGCATGAGTTCTTTTATATTAACAGCAGTATTAATCATTGTATGAACAGAATAAGATAATCTCCTTTCTTAAGGAGAACATTGCATCTATCCATGGTAGAGTTGTACATCATCTAGCTACTTTGTAAGGAATGTAAGGAAACATAAATATATCATCTATCAACTAAAGATGCATAAAAGAAATGTAACATCAACCAATGATTTTCGTATTCAATCCTTAAGCAAACATGTTATACGGTTGATTACAATTTACAATCACACTTATGCCCTGAGGAGATGAGGTATACCGCTCATACTCCAACCAACCATTGCGAAGTCGAAATCAGTGCCATACAAGGTCAATGGAAGAGTCGAATTTCCATGACCTCCCTTCTCTCGGTAAGTACGAGATCCCATGCAGGACGTCTTGTGTCTCTGCTAAATAGCTTTCCAGGGTATACTGGCAACTTTGGTATAGAGTTACAATGGCAGTTGTACTCTCTTCGCACTCGAGAGATTTCATGTTTATCTCACATTGATCCGACATTAATATTATTGGGAGATTCATGATAGATCCATCTCATTATCGGGGGATTCATGATACATCCATCTTGACACATATAATAAAGGATTCAGAGATTTAATGTTTATCTAACATCAATTCCTCCATTAGGGCGTATGAATATTTTTTCCCATCACCCCCGCATATTCAAAAATATGCCTTCCGGGTTATGTCGCAGAGCAACCCGTTTCACCATTCAGCAAACTATGACACTGATGGATCTATGGCCAGTGCATTAGATGATGAGATTTCACTAGATTAATTAAGTACATTACCGTATTCTTTTAGCATTAGTCAAGTTTCAAACAAGAAATATTATGACAAATTCTACAAAGAAAAGTATAATACATCTATCAAGTATTTTTCAGAACTTTATAAAACATTGGGATCTCAATCCCTTGTCACATCATGGGCATTCTCATCCCTTAACATCTCATCATCATGATTATGGAATATGGGTATTCAAACCATCAGTTCATCAAAGAACACTTGTTACAACTTATCAGGTAACTAATACCTTCAGGTCATCTGACCAAGGTAAACATGATACTAGCTACACAAGCATCTCACATGGCTCACAAGGCCCATTAAGTATCTTGTCACCTCTCACTAGGCAACAAATTATCTCAAGGCTCACAAGGCCATTACATCTTGTCACCTCTCACTAGGCAACAACCTATTCACATGGCTAACAAGGCCATTGCACATTATACTTTTATTCAAGTATTTAACATGCCTTACAAGGTTTATACAACAAAAGAATTACAACCTTCCCATAATTAGGGTTAGGGTTTCCCTTCCTTATCGATTAGGGTTTCTCTTACATATCATCACCCTTCGTTAGGTTTAGGGTTTTCCATTATTAACCATTTAGGTTCTCTAGATCATATTATTAATGATCAAGCACTAATTCATTGCTCCACATATCTAGGAGCCAACATTGATAACATAAGTATTCAATCATGCTTATTTATTCTCATCATTTATCATTAAATAAATTATCAACACAAGATATGAGTTCCTTTCTCAACTTTACCAGAATATGATTACATCATACTTTATTAAATTGGCTTAACCTTTTCTTAAGGTATGTTAGCCTACACTTACCAAAGTGTATTACATCTCAATTTAACAATTGACATGACACACTTCATGTGTTACTCATCCAATTATATTGGATTTAAGGTACATTAAAGGATATCAACATTGAGGTGTTGAATGTGATATCTATCATGTTTTTATGTATCACTTTCCTCATCACCTTTATATTACTTAAGTTCATCAACTTATCTTGTACTAGGGTATTTCCCATAATAATACTTTATGCACTAGTTCATCACATTTATCATGTAGTGTATTGGTCATAAGTCACTTATTTGAATTATTCAACCATTATCAATGATATGGACTCATTTCAAGTTAAGGAATTTTTGATATAAGGTTATCCATTATCAACCACTTTAGGTGTTTCACTTATCAATATATTAGTTACTATTACATTATTAGGAATAGGGTTTCCCAACTTTATCAATTAGGGTTTACATAACATCACCCTTCATTAGGGTTTCACATAACATCATCCTATATAAGGGTTTCACATAGCATTAGGGTTTTTCATTATATTACCCTAAATTGGGATTTCTCATATCATCACCCTAGATTAGGGTTACACCATTACCCTAGATTAGGGTTTCATCTAACATTGCCCTAAATTAGGGTTAGGGCTCAACAACCTTCTCGATTAGGGTTTCACGATCTCTTTATCAAGGATCATACCCTAATTACATATTTTATTCATGTTGCAAGTGTTGAGGCTTAACCACTACATGATTATTATACATGTATGAATTACTCTCTCTCTCATCCTCTCTAGGATGTTGATTACTTCAAGCTTAATTAGATTAGGTCAACCCTTCATTCCAATACATACATTTAGGGTTATCATAGTGTAATGAGATATTACTTCCATAAGCATCAAAGGTTAACCCCTCTAAGGGTAATATTCACCCTAGTACCTTAAAGGTTCAACCATTGTAATTATCTTTGATATACATCATTAAAAATCATAGGGTTAATTGATTTTTCATCACATTAAGTCTTCAAACGGTCTTGGTTACCTTGAACCTCCAAACAGTTTTGACCCCTCAACCTCCAAATGGTTTTGAGACCATTTTCCCTCCAAACGGTTTTGAAACCGTTTGGGCATCTAGGGTTGAGATAGTTTAACCTCCAAATGGTTTTGAAACTATTTGGGAATCTAGGGTTGAGATTGTTTAACCTCCAAATAGTTTTGAAACCGTTTGGGCATTAAGGGTTGAGACTGTTTGCTCTTAAACTATTTTGAAACCGTTTGGTGCTTTCAACCCTTGAAACCGTTTGATCAAATTAACCTTGAGACCGAATGAACAACCCATCATTGAAACCGATTAAACATCAAATGATTTTGAGACTGTTTGCCCTTCAAACGGTCTGAAGACCATTTGGTCCAAACCACCTTGAAACCAAATGGATCAATTAGGGTTTCTTAATCAAACGATTTAGGATTTCCACTCATTGAACCATCCAACATTAAGACCATTGAAAGTAGATCAACTTGTAACCCTTGGATCTCCATCCATCCATGACTCCTCTTGACCTCAAACGGTCTTGAGACCGTTTTACCTCAAACGGTCTTGAGACAATTTGGGCTATTCAAGATAGAATCGACTCAATCAATTTAGGGTTTCAACCAATCAATCCGATTAGGGTTTGTAATCAATGGATCACACATTCTTGAATACATTTTAATTAGATCAATTTGAACCATTGGATCTTCGTTCATCCACATCAGCAATTGACCCCAAACGGTCTTGAGACCGATTGAACTTAAACGGTCTTGAGACCGATTGATCATCAAACGATCTTGAGACTGTTTGGTCATCAAGTTGAAACTGTTTGCACATGATATTTATTGAGATGTGTGCTAAGATGACATCATAATATTCAAGCTACAAACCTTCAAAATTTTTTGTGATTCTTATGGCGAATTCATTAACTAATCAAAAGGAATTTTGGGAAAGAAGAAAGATTCAACATATGATGAAGAAATGAAATCAATAATAACATTTAAGGGTTCAAGTTATATAACCCACCTTCAAAGTTGAATCCAAGCTTCAAGATTCACGTATTTAATGGTGAATGAAACTTTCTCAACTCCCAAGGTCTGTACTCAAGTCTTTGAGTGAAAAGGATGGCTAAAGTTGAAGATTGAATGGAGAAAAGAAGAAAACAAGCATTGAATTTCGATTTCCACCATGAAACCAAGGTTGAAGATGATTAAGGAGCTCACCTAAAGGTTGGGGTACATCCTACATTTCTCCTAAGCTCCCTTGTGTTTGACCAAATCAAGGAAAAAAAAAGAGTCAAAAAAGCCTTTCATGTGGGTGAAAGAATGGAGTGTATATAAGGAAAATTCAAGAGAGAGAAAGTGTTATAAAAATCCTTCAATTCCCAAAATTGGTGCCACTTATCCCCCTCACTTCCTTGCATAAGAAGCCATCATCTTACCCTTCTAAATCCTCTTCTTTATCCATGAATTAAAAGAAAACAATTAAGCACCTTAATCAATATAATAATAATATCCAAAAATTAGTGGATATTACTTTTTCTTTAACTAATGTGAGTGGGCTCTCCACTCACTTTAGATATTTCGGTGCCATTGCAAGGCACAAGGACGTCCATACTTATATAAATTCAACCATCACATTTTTGGTTGAAGAGGACTTCCATTAATATATTTATTTTTGCATTAAATTGAATTAGGGTTTCAATTATGCTTAAATCTTGATTATTTTAATATCAAGATTATCTCTCCTCCAAAGAGATTCAAATGTGATGACCCTCTGATTTTCTTGTCTCTAATAGATTCCAAGAAACATTAGGGAATCTCAAGAAGTGGTATTTTGTATATTGAACCCTAGATTTTGGGTAAATTGCACATTACACCAAAACTAGGTTTTAGTATACAAACATTGCTTAATAAGCGTTTTCTTGGTGCTCAGGCTTGTGGAAGCCATACCTCATCATCATTCTCATTCTTATGATGCTTCAACAGTTGATGAACATTTTATCATGTAACATTTGCAAAGTAACCCCTTAAATTGGGTAAATTGCACTTTAGTCCAAAACGGGCAAAACATTGTCTTCAACATTATACAAAAAGGACTAAAATTGAAACATAAGTTCCTCTTGAGCCTTAATTACTTTTCAAATATAAATATAAGAATATAAATGAAATAATTAAGCAAAACTTCTAGGGATAAGGAATAACCCAAGTTAGGGATGTTACACCTATGTTCTGATTTTTTTTTTCTTATCAGTTTGCATGCATGCTGTATGGCTGGTCAGCAGGATGCAGAACCTATAGTTCAGTTTTGAACTGCAGGTTTACAACATCCATTGATATCAGCCAACAACAGGCCACAAACCTACAAAATTAACAAGATAGATAATTTTATATATTTATCATGTGATTCACACACATGTATAAGCACATATAATTCATATTATTTTTCATCACACACATGTAGAAACTAATAGTTCCATTTCAAATTTTCTCCATTTTCACACACATTTAGCAACCTGTAGTTCCATTCATTTCATCACTTTTCACATTCAAACACATGTAGAAACATTCATGTATTGATCATCTTCACATTCACACATATGGCAATTCATAAAAAGTCATTCATATTCACATTCACACAAAAATAATTATGAGAACAAAGTTTAGAAATATCATTCTTTATTCACCATCATCATTATCCCAATTATATTTAAAAATTCCCACTACTTGTAAGGCTTCTTCCCATTGTTCTCTTACATCATTTAACTCATCCATCGTATAGGGAGTATGTACATCTAATAACTTTTCACCTGTAGTGAAGTCAGTTTTAAACACATGCAAAGAGAATGATGTATATATATAATTAATAATATATAATGAGATTGATATATTTCATATTATCTAATGAGACTACATATAATACCTGATGTTTGGTATCGATTTCCATTGTGGCATGTTTGATAATTATGCTCATAAATCACATCACATAGTATCCACATGCCCAGCCGTTGTCTTGTGTAGCACACTATAAATTAAAACATACAAAATATTCAAAAATACAAATAAGCACAATTCACATAAATAATATATACATTGGAGTCGGGAAATTACTTTCACATTCTGCCAAGTTAGTGGTTGGTTCTTTTTCTTGGGGATCTTTCCTCCAGCTTTTGCATACTCTTGTAAAGCCCTACATGTTAATGTAACACATTAAATTGCATAATTAAATAGTAATGTAATAACATATGTTAACGGATATAAAAATGTGAAATATTTCTCACGGGAATAATGGACTTTTCATTGCTTTTCCATATATATTAAATTCCTTCCCCACAAGATCTAGATAATAGATAGTGAACGTATCGGGAAAAATAACTAGTAACTCCCAATGCTTACCACTAGAGGTAAGAAATTTATAAATTAATAACTCAAAAGTCACAATAAAAATGTAATTTTCTTAAGTACAAATTATAAGCAAAGTAAACTTACCCGACATTGAATGGAGCTATTATCACCGTCTTCTTGTTTTTACCAAAATATTTAAAAATATCATAGCAGTATGAAGTAACTGACCTAGGGTTTTTAACTACAAGACTAATCAATGATGGAACCGAAAATCCCACATGGAGAAATGAAAAATATGTACATTTCGTGTGTAAGTGGCTGCAAAACATGTATTACGTATGAATTAATATATAAGAAACCAGATCACCGTATATAAAACAAGGTATATGGATGTATAAATAAGATCTCACCATATCCACAACTATATCATAGATGTGTTCAACCAATCATAACAAAACAACTCCAAAATATCTTGTTATCGTATGATTGACATGCATTAATACGTATGCAAAACTTGTATTATGTATGCATTAATATGTATGCAAAACTTGTATAAATAGATTGTTATCGTATGATTGACCTGCAACTTCCTCCAATATGGTACCAATACAGACCATGAAATTAGTAAAAATAACAAAATTACAGACCTTCAAAAAACTGAGTATACCAGTAAGTGTTGATGGATGTTACTTAATAATATTAATGTACTAAGTAAGAATATTAGCTAAATGACTACTGATTTATGACAACCAATAAAAGAATTCAGACATAAATCTTAACCTACTACTACAATTGATGTATTAAAAAGGATCACAGACTCATTACACCATACCATTAGGTACTAGCTATAAAGATGTTTTGATAAGAATTTCAACATGTAATCATTTTTATATATATTTTAATAACATAACAGTAATAGTAGTCAATTCCTATATGTATTGTGATATGTAGTGCTAGCAGACCAACAATGGTTCTGAGAAGAAGGCAGAGTACTAGTAGTAGTATACTAGTGTATGGTGGAGGCGAATGGGGATAGAAGCAGGTGGCGCCACTCCTCAGAGGAGAGAGACGAAGAGACAGAAGGAGATGGGGAAATGGGATGATGTGGGGCAAGGAGATTGGGGCGATATGGGTGGGATATTTCTTGGCCTTAGAGAGGCAAGAAGAACGACGAGAAGAAGAGAAGGGTAGCAAGCGGTTGCAACAGAGAAGGGAGCGGTTGAGAAGGGAGCAGCAGGGTAGCAGGGCTGACTTACTTGCGGCGGCAGGAGCAGAAGAGAAGGGAGCGACAGTTGCGACGGCTGGCGACAGCGGGAAGAAGATGACCGGCGATGCACGCGGCAGCAAATGGTGGCGACAGCAGGAGCGGAAGGTGGTAGCAGCAGGAATCGCCAGAGAGACCTAAATCGAAATCGGCAATGAAATAGAGAAAGGGGAAGAGTCTGGCTCGTGTGTATTAAGTTAGCAATTGGCATCGGTTATTAAAAAAATGACACTTAAAACATTAGGCGTCAGTTCCCACCAAAACACTGACACCTATCTTTAATGATAGTCGTCGGTTCCAACTAGAAACATCGATGTCTATCTTCATATGCCGAC